>BSBK01003261.1:0-159943 GCA_027943335.1 Chamaecyparis obtusa
GGCTAAATTGACCATTCTAAATCCATTTCAAGATCAAAATCAAAATTTGACATTTCTAAATAGCTCAAAATCATGTTTTAAAATCTTGGCACCTTCAGGATTAGACGCTTGTGTAGTTGACCTTCTAGCATTGTTTCCTTTCCAAAATCTCATATTATCATTATTTTCTTTAGATCTTCAATTTTTGGAATCAAAAGTCACTCTAGTCAAATTTGGTCAACCATGGTCAAACTTGGTCAACAAGACCTCCAAATATCGCTCCAAATTGCTTCTACATCTTCTCAGTGCTTCCTTAATCTGTTCTGAGTTCTTTTGGATCTTTGACTTATTTCTTTTTGCAACATATTATTGTCAATCATCTTTCTAATGTGCCATCTTCGATTTCACTCCCGTGGGGGCAGGATGATTGCATCATTAAATCTTGTTGAGTCAATTCTCGAATCAGTTTGATCTAAATCAAAGTCCTCATCACTTGGGACATCTCTTTGCTAGGGGCATTCTATGCCTCACATCTTGTCATCTTATCACTTTCAGGTATTTGAGCAATCTAACTCAGATCCTCAAGATCAAGTTTCATTCTAGAGATGGTTCTTGAAATCTCATAAGGTATTAGGGCAATCTAACCCTAATTCCTGGAAGTCAAGCTTCATTCTGGAGATGGTTTTTGAAAAAAAATTTTGACCGTTATCTGGGAAATCTAACCCAAGTTTTGGAGGACTAAGCTTCAATATGGAGATAGTCCTAAATCTACATCAGTTATCATTTACTCAATAGGTATTAGGGGAATCTAACCCTCATTCCAGTCTTCTCTCAAGTGGTAATTCGATTGTTGTCTTTACAATCTAACTTAGACTTCAGAGAATCATGCTTCATTCTAGAGATGATCCTGCAACTTGATCTGATCAGTGTCTTGGCGATCTAACCTAGACTTCTGAAATGCTCATCATCTATCACATCAGACTATTCTTTAAATCAACATGTTGCTCGCACATTAATTCAAAGATGGGCAAAATGTAAAACCCCAAAATTGGAACCTTAATTTTTTAATCAATTTTGGTGAATTCCTTCAATTTCTACATCATCGAAGTCCTATTTTCCTAGGCAATTCTGTATCCTATTTGAATTTATTTGACTAAGTGTCAAATGTAAAAACCCTAGATTTGCATTAATTACAACACTATATTTAATTCCTAAATTTTTTATATTTATTGGCTAAATAATCCCTATGATTAATTAATTTAATTCTAAAGGCCTAGTGCTTTTAATTAAATTAATTCTACTCCCTTTAGCTAATACACATAAAGGAATTAAATGTTATTTGGTTATTTGAATGGACATTTTTATTTGGATTTAATTATTCAAATTATTTGAAAAGTCACCCATATGTGGCAATATTCCATTCTTTTAATTAAATTATTTCTTCATTTTTGTCTCACCTTCCTCCATGAAGATGAAGAGTCAGTCATTTCTTTCAAAGAAACTCTTCATCCTCTCCCTGGGCTTTTCTATAAAATGAACCTTCTTCTCTTCGTTTTGGAGGGGCAATTTTAGAGTACTAAAACTATAGTCAATTTTTGTCTCCATTCTCTCATGCTTTCAAGATTTTATTGAATTATTAGTATAATCTCACGTTATTTAGCATTTAATTGCATTCTCATCTTAATATAGCTTGTTTAGTTGTTAGTAGACTAATTTGCATATTTCTTTCAAGTTTCTTAGATTAAATCTGCACTTTCATTCTTAGATTACAATAACATCTCCATCTTAGATTAATTTCAATTCAATCATCTTCATATCTTTGAAAATCCTCCATTTTAGAGTTGGTCTAACAGTTGTTGGGCTCTCATTCTGAGAGTAAATTCAAACACCCCACCTAAATAGGAGGCAACAAGTCGATTCGATTGAGTGTGCAAATTGGATAATTCATGTTCATTTTCGTATGTAATGATCAAGAAATTACTATGTTGTGTCTATGGTTGGATTAGAGGTCCACATTCAGCTATAAACACATCCAAATTTGTCTCATTTACACTAGGAATACTCTCAATTAAGGAAGAAACAATGGATGTAGAAGACTTTTGATCATACTCTAATGAAAAATTTGTAAAGAGAATCAATACATTGTGAAGAAAGTCTGTGAAATCTATAGTATAATAATGAGAAACCTAATTGGATAGACTTACACTATAACCATCCTCAAACTGTAAATCTAAAAAACCAATCATGTCTAGTTGTATCAAAGTCCTAGGATCCATGTCAACGATAATTTTTTATGTAGTAAGAGATAGGTGAATTGTGATTAAGACCACAAATGCATCAAAATTAATCCCCTAACTCGAAGGATAAGTTATTATAATAGATAGATCATCTCATCAAAAACATGATTATAGGTAAATATCTTGTATTGGTGGTCCACCCTACCAACTATAAAAATATATCATTTGGGATGACAAATGAACACTAAAAACTCAACTTTGTTCCATTTTTGTGTGATCTAATATAATCATAATACATTATAATATATGAAAAGAATCATTACTAATTTTACCTATATCCAAAACACTATCACTGATGACAACTTCATAAATAAAACTAATTGTTTTCATTTAAGAGTCTATTATAAAATGACAAACTAAGAGAATATGGAATCAAGGAATCATTGGAATAGGCAATATAAATTAAATCTCTTGAATCAATGATCTATTCAACATTTCTATCTTCATGAGTGATAATAGAGGTGTGAAAAATTCCTTGAAAAACTCTTAGGATATGTGTCGTCATATTTGGTTGAAGAGATGAACTAGAGAAAGAAGGAATGGAAATATGATGCTCCTTTAATAATTTCTTTTTCTCATGAATTTCCTTCTGAATAGTTTTGTTCACCATGCCTAGACTTCTTACAAAAGCTACATGCATGTATCTCTTTATTTTTATTATCCTATTTAGAAGAGGTAGTAAATCCCTTTCAAAAAAGAAACCCAACTCCAAAAGATAGACTCAATTGTATTATTAGAAAAAAACTAATACTTATGATATGATACCTAGAATCAATACCCTTCAAGAGAAAATACAATGAAAAAGGTTTCTAGAGAAAATATGACACATAAAATATTCTTTAAAGATATTCAACCTATCATATAAATCACACTAAGAATCTACACATTTATAAAATTTAACACAAATGGAAAGTGCACATGGTTTCAAAAACCAACTCATGGTCATAAACAATAAATTTCTAATTCAATGACACATTGGACATAGAAACTTCAAAAGAAATAATGCATTACTCATCAATAACAATCACCTTATTCTATCAAACACCTACCTCACACCACTTGTCAAAATTAAATTCCACTATAAATATGAACTACCAAATAGTAACTCTCCACAACTCTTCCATCAAACTAGTAACCATCATAATCATAATAGAAATGTATCATAGTTCCAACATAGAAATATATGACACCAGTCCCCTAATTTTAGGATTTAAAAAATGAGACCATTATGTATGCAACACCTAGATTGTACCATTGACTCTAATTATTAATCAATTAAAAATTTAAATAAACATTATATTAGATCATTTTTAATTTATTAATAATTATGGTCCATGGTACATTCTACATACTATGTAAAGATTTCCCAAAATAAATGAACAAATAATAATAATAAAATAAACATGATTGGACTCTAAAATAAAGACATCTTAATTACCTCTTTAAAAATATTTATTGTTTCCTCTCTAATTTATCCTCCTAAAATTATTTACTATTTATAATCCATATAGAATTGATATTAATAACCAATACATAATTTCATTCATTCTGTTCTATCATTTTGCCTCTATTTTTCAATATACAAGTTATAATTTTTTTCTTTTCTAGCTAGATCTATATTTTATTGCAGATTCAACTAAAAGGTTTATATGGTCATGATATGATAGCCTCAATAAAGATATCAGAGGTTATATATGGTCTTGACAAGTCTAAGAATTTGATACAACATGTTTGTCATACAGATACAAGAATTCATCCTTGAATCTAGATCTTGCATTAGCATCCCTTTATTGTTTTTGGGTTGTGCTAATGAAATTGGTTTGAGGGTGAGCCTTTTGGCCCCTAGATATTTCTAATGTTATAATATACCTTGGTGAGTGATCTTTATTCCTATCATTGCTCACCATTTCATATTATACACCTAGATGTTGACATCATTGCCAATACGTATCTTCTTATCACTAGGGAGAAACCAAAAAACCATGTGGAACACCATACAAGAATACCATTAGAAAAATTTATTCAATATTTTCTAAAAGTAACTAATCATCAAATGTTGAATTAGTGAAAGTAATTTAATGATCTAGAAATCATAGTGTAGACCATATGGACTATATTTTTTAACACTTCCTAATGTTTATAGGGGGGTGAAAGTAAAAAAATACTTAAAATATTAAATTTATTACCAATAATTCATTCATATAAGTCATATGTAGAAGTAAACAAATGAAACACAAAGAGAATACCTCTTAATAGATAAATTTGATGAGGAAAACCTTGGATGGTAGAAATGGTCCAATGATAATAACACTCACTATATTATTAACTTTATTGCAAAAGTTTCTACCAGAGTCCAAGGAGTTCACTACTCATGAAAATGACCTACAAACTAAGGTACACTACCTTAGGGAAAGATAAAATTAATTTCAAACCACTGAAGATCACTTATTCATGGTAAGTTTATAGAGAAATTGATTAGAATCGATTATATTTGAAGTTATTGCAAACACATTCCTTAGCAATGATGTTTATAGTTATCTAATTTTAAATAAGTCATCAATTTATTCTCTATAGATATATAGATTTGGTATTTTTATTTCCACATTATCTCATGAATTTTCCATATTTTTATCATTTTTTTATATCTGTAAATGATCTCTACCTATATATATATTTACTGCGATAATAAATATCCTCCATAAATTTGTCCAAAAATATGTAGCATGTAAACTATGAATTATCATCTCTAAACACCATTTTTGATGCATGAGAAGGGTAAAATAAACTTGTGAAGCATCACTCCTATTCAACATACTCTTCATAGGATCCAAAATTATTTCCACAATCACTACATACCACTAAAAGGATGAAAACATCTTTACTCAATTACAATAAAATAAACTACAAATATATGTCAGCCAAACAAATTTAAAATGAAGTGTGTCTTGTCCAAAAAATGTTGCAAGTTTCCAAACATGTGTTAATTAATGTCAACATAAACATATCATCTAACCACATTATTGGAACAATTTAGAGGAAAGGAATACATACCATTTCTATAAGTAGTCACACTATTCCTTACAAATTGATATTAAAAATAATATAACTTTTTCTTTACAGAAAATCAAAGCATGAAAAATGATATGTAGCACATTCAAAGTCGTATTAACATCAAGTCTCAACCATAAGAACAACTATGTCAATATACCAAAATTAAAAGAGAAAAGATAAAGTCAATTTTTGCTGGTTGTTCACCAAAATAGAAAAACATATGTGAATATAAATACAAATCTCCAGAAACAACTTAAGAACACCAAATATTCTGCATACATGCTTCTCCAATAAATCCTCTCTATATATATGATATCATATATGTACATAGTTGGTATTATGTTTCTCTACAACATGTAGAGTCAAACTAGAATACACATCCTAGATGCTTATATATCTATCTTATAGAGATTGAGTTTAACAAGTTTGATATCAATGACAACAAAAAAATCATATGTACAACATATGTGTCATTAACATGATGAATATCATACAAAAAAGGAGAAAAATACCTAAAAATCATGCTACTAGTTCAATACACCATCTTAAAAATCTTTTAAAAACACACCATTAAATCACTCACTACAATAGAATGTGGATCATTCTAGCAAGCCAACAAGAACACCTTATACTGATAGAATTTTATTAGGGTTTCAAACCCTTATAAGTTTTTATATAAAATATATTGTGACTTGAAAGCATGATAGAAGGAATATAACACCCCTAAAAATTTGAATCATAAATTGCACAGCTAGAGGATGAAATGTGCTCAAATGTGGATCAAAATAACATATGGCATGTTGGAGATTTGCTAGCAGGCCAGTACTGATTGTATGTTTGTTATTGATGACAACATATGGAAAGTAGCATATGTAGAAGTCTTATGAAGTAAGCTTTCAATATGTGTTTCATGGATATGATATCATCATCATATCATGGGCGCAGAGGTTAACTATTAGTATAGACAGTTATATAGCAGCTTGTATCAGTAGTGTTCCTGACAGAGTTACAAGTAGTGTTGTATGTAAGTTGTCCATACAGTTATCATCAAGCTATGTGCCCTTGGATATATGATGGAGACATGTTAGTGATGTTTCAGTTATGGACATATGGTTTGATGATGAATGCAAATAAATTTATGTAGTCAATATTCACTAGTATCAGTTTCCTATGTTTGTTCAGAAGAGTTGACTGAGATTTTATTAGTTCTGGAGTTATGGATATCTTTATGGTATGCACCCTTGGATTTAAGCTTGGAGAAGAGTTGTTGATGTTTGGTTAAGAGTGCATGAGTTAATTTTTCTTGTGGAGAAAGATCCATTTTTTTTGGTAGAGATGACAGTGTGTAGCATGCGTCTACATTTATCTTATTAAGACAGGTCCCAAAATGTGTTGCGTGCACAGTAGAGCTGACAAAATTTTTGTTAGAGTTTATTATGGTTTCTCTATTATTATTTCAAGGTGGTTCTAACAGGCAGACTTGATTATATCATTAAGGGGAAAGATATTTATAGGTAGTCATTTGTGATTGTTGTAGTGTGGTTCATGGTTGATCAAGAAGAGTAGAGCAGAGTGTGCGAAGTGTGGAACCATCTAAAGGTCTATGTGACCAAGTAGAGTACTTTTGGTATACATTGGAACTAATCCAGACAAGTAGGTCTAAGCGCAATTCACCAAGATCTAGATATAGTGTGTATCTATTATTTAGAAGGTTGTAGCCTTCACCCCTTTGAGCAGTGAGCTCTTAGACAGTGCATCCTATCCCCTAATAAGGATAATTGTAAAAGAATCCTAACAGGATCTAACCCTTAACCAGGTCTACTGTACTTCATATATTGTAAAGCTACTCCTAACAGGGTAAAGTATCTTCTAACAAGGATCATTATACACTAGTACAAAATATTAGTGGGTATCAAGTCCCACCAGGGTTTTTACCTATTTGGGTTTCCTTGTAACCAAAATATTGGTGTTGTGTTCATGTGTTGTTTCATTTTGTTTATGCTTAATGTTTAAGTATACTTAATTGAATAAAGAATTGAATATTGTAGATAACTGATTCACCCCCCCCACCCCCTCTCAATTATCTCTTGGGACTATTCCTAACAATTGGTATTAGAGCCAAGTGCCTCAGAGAGAAATTTTAATAGCTTGAGGTTGATCAGATGGCATACTTCAGGAAAGAGAGTCCTAAGTTTGATGGAGAGAATTATCTTGATTGGAAGAACAAGATGGTGACCCATTTGCAGTGTATTGGTTTTGAAGTTTTTAATGTAACTATCAAAGCAGCCAAGATACCTTCCCTAGAAGACCTTGGAAAGGATGATGCTACTGAAACACAAAAGGAATTGTTTCATCAAAATGCTATTGCCAAAGAATCCCTTATAAGTGCCCTATCAGATAGTGATTTTTCAGAGATAAAGAAGGTAAACACCGCAAACAAGATATGGAAGTACCTAGTGGACATATTTGAAGGAGACAAGCAAGAAAAGGATGCACGCAGAAAGAATTGGAAGAAAAGATATAGTGCATTATATATTCTACCTAAATAAAACATTAGAGGTTATAATCAAAGGATCAATGAAGCAGTTGCTGGAATCAGGAACAATGGTGGAGAGATCTCAGAGGAAGTTATTATGGATAAGTTGATGACTACTCTTACTCTAGAATATGAAAACAAGATTAGCATTCTTGATGAGACCATGCATCTTACATCTAATTTCAATAGAGAGACCTTGATCAGTAAGATCTCAGCTTTTGAGATTTCAAGATTGAAGACAGTACCTAAAAGTGAGACAGCCTTCAAAGCAATAGTTCATGGTAAGAAATCTGCAAACACATTTGGTAATTTTGATGATGATGATGAGGAGAAAATTTAAATGATTTTATTGCTATGGTTGCTAAAAGAGAAAAGAAAGGAAAAGGAAAATATGAATGTCAATTTCCATTCAAGGGCTTTTCATGTAATAAGATAGGTCACTTTTCATCTAAGTGTCCTACTAGAGCTAGAATGTTCAAAAAGGATTATAAGCCAAAGTACTCTAAGGAATGTTACTATGCTAGAGATGGAGTCTCAGATGAAGAATCAGGTGAAGAAGAACTTGGATTCATTTCTATTGTAGATAAAATGAATAGTAAGTCAATTCCTAAAGATGAGAAAGTAAATCAAGAGCTAGATTTGATTTCCCAAGTAGACATAAGGACAAACTGGATTATAGATAGTGGTTGTTCACATCACATAACAAGTGATAAAGGCAGATTTGTTCATCTGGACAAATACAATGGTGGTATGGTTAGATTTGGAGATAACACTCCTAAACCAATAGTTGGTAGAGGAGCCATCACTTTTGATGGAAAGAACAGTACTGATGATGTTCTCTGTGTTGATGGTTTGAAACATAACCTTCTCAGTGTTGGACAGTTACTTGGAAAAGGATATCAATTAGAGTTCAAAGATGATAAATGCATCATTAACAACAAGGATGGTGTTATGATTTCATCAGGATTAAAGAAAAGAGGTAATGTTTTTCAACTCAATTCAGAAGCAAGTTTTTTTATTGCTAATGTTGATGATAGTTGGTTGTGGCATTAAAGACTATGCCATATCAATTTTGATAACATAGTAAAGATAAGTAATGATAATGCGGTAAGAGATCTACCTAGCATAGCAAAGCCAGTTGATACTATATGTAGAGAATGTGTGTTGGGAAAGCATGTGAGGAATTCATTCAGAAGCAAGCACAATTCAATAGAAAACAAGCTAGATCTAATTCATACAAACCTATGTGGACCAACTCAAACAAGATCATACTATGGTGAACGATATTTCATTTTATTTGTTGATGATTATAATAGGATGATGTGGGTTGCAATCTTGAAAGATAAGTTAGAAGAATTTGATAAGTTAAAAATATTCAAAGCTAAGGTTGAGAAGGAATCTGGATTAAAGATAAAATGTTTGAGATCGGATAGAGGAGGAGAATTCACCTCTGATAGATTTTATGAGTACTGTGAAGAACATGGCATAAAGAGACAGTTCAGTGCACCTAGAACTATTGGCAATTTTGCTGAGTTGGTTACATAGATGTTTTCATCATGGAAACATATGATCTACATGAAGATCACATGGGTTAGAGGGCTAGTATGTCAGAGCACAATGCGAAATTGTCTAAGTATGAGACAATGTGTTTTTACCAGTGAACCTGATGATAGTTTTTGTTTGCAATGTTGATTGGAGTAAGTTTAGTGCTTGCACACTTGAAGATAGACTCTATGGTGACTATTGAAGACCCATCTTAGAGCACAAGTCAGTACGGCATGTACGGAAGAAGTTATGACAATTTTTCTAAAGACAGTGTTAAGCCGATAGGATAGAATATGAAGATAGAATTGGTAAAGAGTTAAGGGATTATTTTGTTTATCAAAATAATGACTTAAAAATATAAAGGGATGACATCCTAGATGTTAACTCTTGGATAAATTTATTTTTTAATATGATAGCCAACTAGAAAGTTATTAATCTTAATAACTTGTATAAATGTAATTGTAAATTGTAAGAAGAATATGAAGATGAAGGAATGAATGTATGTAATAGCGATAGTGAAAGACCAGCGAAAAGATATTGATGCAAGCAGTATAAGGTTATGTACCTTGATCTACTTTTGTAATTAGTAAAGATTGTATATTACTTGTTTGGGAAGGGGGCTCATTTGGTAATCACTTTTTGTATTGCCAACTCCTAATAGGGTTGAGGCTTCTAACAAGGCCTATAGCCCCTTAATCAGGATTGAGACACTATATGCATGTAATAGACTCCTAACTGGGTCAACATCCTTAATAAGATACTTTTGATTAGTGGATCTTTGTGGGTACCATCCCCACCAAGGTTTTCCCTTGGCTAGGGTTTCCTTGAGAACAAATAATGTGTTATGAGTTCTTTAGTTTTATTGCTATGCATGTTGTTTAGCTTCTTATGTTATGCATGTGTAAAGATAATCTATTATATCCATAATTGGGAAAAAGATAAAGTTTTTAGAATACTGATTCACCCCCCCCCCCCACCCTCTCGGTATTCCCTATTTTTAACAATTGGTATTAGAGCTTAGTTACTCAGAAAAGAATCATTCAAGGAAAGCCTAGTAGCTTGAGTAAGATCTCTATGGATATGGATCAACTTCAGAAGAATCTTGAAGAACCTCTTGAATAGATTGATATGCTTACTAATGAAAGAGACACTTTGAAAAAAAAATATGATGATGCAAAGAACCTCATTGAGAAACTGAAAAAACAAGTTGGAAGATCTAAAATCTGAAAAGGAATCCAAAGTTTTTATTGAAGATTGTGATCACAATTTAGAAAAATAAAATGAGATCCTTAAGCATGAACTGGAGATAGAAAATATGAAGCTTAGTTTGAAAGATGGAAATGGCAAGAATGAAGCAAATCTAAAATCTGAGAATGAAAGTCTAAAGACTGAAAAATGAAGGACTAAAATCTAAACTTGGTAAAGTAACATCTGAATTTGAGAATATCAATTTGCAGTATGCTGAACTTGAGAAATACAATGCAATTGTGAATGGTGAACTAACTCAATCTAAACAACAACTTGAAAGGCTATATTCAACTAGTGAGAAGATTGATGAACAAATATCTTATCAAAAACCATTCTATGATAAGACTAGTCCTGGATTCAACACTTTTAAAACAAATGAAGAAAGAAAGGAACCAGATCTGAAAATGTATGAAAGCATAGATGAGAAGAAGTTTGATGAGACTAACAAATCTGAAGATACACCTAAGGAAGAAGAACCACCTAAGCAGGAGGAATCACCCAAAGGTATGCAAAGAGAATTCAAAGGTAGATGTTTTTCTTGTAATACTATTGGTCATATGAAGAGAGATTGCACAGGTAAGCAATTAAAACCTCTTAATGGTTATTGTTATAATTGTCATAGTTTTGGACATAGAGCTATTGAATGTTGGAAACCTAAATTTGTTGAGAATAATAATAGTAGAAGAATGTTTAGGAATACTAACAATGAAGATAAGAAACCTAATGAAGATATGAACAGAAGAAATAGAGTAATATGTTATAGATGCAACAAGGTTGGACACATTGCTAGAAATTGCAAATCATAGATCAATCCACCTGAACCAAGATATGGGAACAATGGAATTGTTTTTTAGATATGTAACAAGACTGGACATACAACAAGGTTTTCTAGAATGAACAATGGAGTTTTTCATACCAACCCTAACCCTAGAAATCATGCAAGAAGAAATGAAGATGCAAGTAATAGTTAGAAAGGATGATGTAGCAATTCAGATAAAGTGAAGTTTATCAAAAGCACAGATCAGAGAGACATATTCAACATTGAAAGTAATCAGGAAGGTGAAGTATTGAAAGGTAAGAATGAATCTTTACCTGACCCATCTCAAAGTACTTAATTTATAAAATTTGCAGTAGAATAGGAACTTAGATTAGTGTAGAAGTAGATATATGATGAATTGAATCTTGCGCAGTTAGTGTAAGGTATTATATTATGTTCTAATGCTATGGTTAAGAGTGCAAAGAAAAATATTATGTTTTGTGAGATCTCAAGAAGTTTTAAGTTTTGTAGGTTAACAGAATCAACTTTTTGGAAAGAATTGGCAAAAGAATTAAATGTGATGTTAGATCTAAGTGAGATTGAATTAATAAAAGGTCATGATTGGTATTATTTGATCATCAAAGTGTTGGTGTCCAAAATGACGCTTATGCTCTTTAGGCTGCGGCCAGTATACCCTCAGATGGATTTTAGGAATGGTTAGCTCCAAAATTACTATGAGGTCTTAGGGTAACTGGACCAACTATAGGGACAAGACTGCCCTCTTCTACTTCTAGCTCTGCAAAACCAAGGCGGGTGCACCTAACCTAGTATAAAATAGACTTCATACACCAAGAACTAGGTTTGAATAACAGATAATAGAATAGCAAGAAAGTGCTAAGTATTAACCACACACTCATTGACTCTCCATTGCTATGGGTAGGAACCTTACACAACCAAATACTAAAAATTGAGGAATGGTTCTTAATTTATGCTTTTGAGATCATAACAACAACAATCAGTATTTGTTGATAATGAGATAATCATTTAGGCCAGTGCCTCATCCATTGGGCAAGATCTCCTAGAACAAGAATGCTACACACACCAGATAATAGCTGAGATTCAAAGCCATAAACACACCTATAATCCCCTTTACTACTTATAAGATATCCTTACATAGACAATTAGATAGATCTATGTCCCATCTAAAGCATCATTTCATCTAATCTTGGATTAGAACTTAAGAATGGAGACATACACATAAAATAATATGCAGAGATCTAGAAAGTTCATAACCTATCTAAGTTGACACAAAGGAGAGATAAGAGTTATGTATTTGTATTAAGCATGAAGAATCCTTAAGTATAAACAATCAAACCAGAGGAGTCAAGCTTGCAAATTACAGCTTAGACCTGCAACTTTTTCTCTATCATCAACAAATACCAAATGCCAAAATGTTACAATCCTGACTGGGCAGAAGACTCACAACTGGAAAAGTTTTAAAATGTAACTCCCAATGCTACAAAATGATCATCAAAATCCCTTTATACCAGGGTTACAAGGCAAGCACAATGATCATTTGAGATTTCAAAATTTCAAAATCACCTAACCCCACTGAGAAATAAACATAGAAATGACAGGGGTCAAGCCACAGCAACAAGTGCCACCAAACTAGTCAAATCTAGCCACCAAAGCATTCAATTTTGTTATCCCCTATCACAAAAGACTCTCAGCGAGTTAAAACGGTCACCTAAACTTCACGGGCTTTAAGCCTTTTAATCATTTGCCCCAATCGCGCAACCGCGCGGTCACAACTCACTGCCACAGGAAACGGGCTCTAAAATTATGCTTGGTCGCATGATCACATAACCCAAAAATGGGCTATGTGAACATGTGACACCCGCTATCCACTTGCCTTCTCTTAACTGCCAACACTAGATCACTGCCACAACAGGGTTTGTCGCATGTTCGCAAGCCAGGAAAATGGCTTACGTGAACATGCGACAAGATGCAAACATGCAACCTACCGACTGGCTTGTTACCACTGAAAATCCCCAGCCTGGGCCTGTGTTCAAACCTTTACATCCCGCCAACCATCAAATCGGAGACCGCCATGACACCACCCACCATCGAGCCCACCAAACAGCTGCAGACAGGCCCAAGGACATGTGGCGCCCTATCGCATGATTGCATAGCTCAGAGATGGGCTATGCGAACATGCGACCACCCGCAGACCGTAACCACCACCGCAAATGTCAGTCGCATGATCGCATAGCCTTGCAAAAGGCTATGCAAACATGTGATTTACTGCCAGCAAACCACCGCCACCACCACCAACTGTGTGGAGTTAACACCACCACCCGTCGGCCAATAGAACACCGCCACCGCATCCGGATGATGCCCCATCACGTGCTACCAGGCCCCACGTGACATGTGGAAAGTGGTCGCATGATTGCATAGCCAAAAATTGGGCTATGCGATCATGCACCAGCCAATCATAAGCCACCACATCATCACCTCGAACATAGCCCGAACAGCAACCACCAACTGCTAGGAACTGGGACCCACGCAGATAGATGGCAAGCGATCGCATGATCACATGTCAGGAAACTCTGACATGTGGCCATGCGATAGCCAATAAGAATATGCCATCTGTCCCCCCATCATCACGCTTGTGCACTAAAGCAAAGAAGACCACCAAGCAACTAAACAGGACCGGGACCCACATGGCCAAGTGGCAAGCGGTCGCATGATCGCATGTCAGAAAACTCTAACATGTGGCCATGCGACAAACAATAAGAACATGAGCAGATCTGGACCCACATCTCTACCCTCTAAGAAAATCCAATGGCTGTCGCAAGAGCGTGAAGGATAAACATCGCACAACTTCACCACATGAACATACGACAACCGCTGATACTCTTTGAACTTTAGTCATGTTGAAGCATGGAGAACAAAGACCACCACATGACTGCCAGGCATTCAATGACTATGCAAAAAACTACCCGCGTGATCATGAGATGCTAGCAGATAACCGCTAGATATTTGGAGATCACGCGACTAAAGATAAATAGACCGCCCGCCAGGTCGCTGAAGGTTAGGTGCCAACCGCCAAGCATGAAGAGATCTCACAATAGCACAGTCACCAGATCGCTGAATAAAAGATGTAACCACCCAGAGACTTGGAGAAAGCGTGACTAACACCATGCAAAGACTGGGCCCCACCACCCATCGCACCTACATAGTTAGAGAAAACACCAGCAAACAAGGAACTAGTGCGAGGTCAAAAACACACAATATTTTTTATGAAAGAGGATCAAAAACACACAAAGTTTTCGACATGAGAAGACAAGTGCACAAAATAGGAAGCACAGGGTCGAAAACAATGAAGGTTTTTACATAGACCGAAAACATCATGGATTTGCAAAAATACTGTGGGTTTTCGACACTATGGTAAAATTTGACAATATTTCCAACAGACTTTAGAATTTGAATATCTTTTGGGATTTTACACTTCAGCACGTGCGAATTGGACCAAAGCTTGGTGAAAAAACAAGGAACACAGGGCAAGACACAAACCATGAAACATTTGCAGGGAGGCCATTTTCACGAGACTTTGCAATGACAGAAAAAAGGCCTAACACAAAGTGAATTCAAGTATTCAGAAGGTCAATTAGCAGATCATTCAAGAAGGAGACTTTACAAAGATGAACAAGTATTATGATCTCTATGATTATGCAGAGAGATTAAATCTAGAAAATGCATCAGTGAAGCATATGATTTTGTCTAATAAGAAATTTGACACAATTCAACGTAAGATACCTGATGATTTGTACAATAAACTTGTAAATAGAAGGAAGAGAGCATCAGAAGAAGATAAAGCTATTAGAGAAAAGCTCATTAGAAAGCTTTATGTTGTGACATATGAAGTTCACTTCAACTAGATTATGAAATCTTTAAGCACCCATTTGAGAACCAAGAATAGAACCATTCAGATTATGGGAGGTAGATATGAAGAAGTGAATACAGAAACAGAGCAGGTAATCATTAAGGTAATGACAGAGATTACCGGAGAATCATTAGTTGCAGCATAATCCAAAGATCAAGCAGCAGAAGAAGAACAAGAGGACATTCCCTCTCCACCAGCCATAAACATTGAAGATGAAGTCATGAATGTAGAAGGAACTATGATCACATTAGATACTGATGATAATGTATTCAAGAATCTGGAAAACATTGTTGACAATTTGACTTTTGAAGAGCAGGAGACTACCAAACGAGAAGAGAAAATAGAGACCATAGTTGTAGAACCAAAAGTGACAGAAAAACCAATGCCTGATTCCACTAAAGAAGATATTAGTCTTACTCCTGAGACTAGAAAGAAGAATTAGATTGGATCTATGATTGAAAATTTGGGAAAGGAAGTAGATGATGATGATAAGATGGAATTGATCACATCCTTGAACAAAATCATTAGAAAGAATAAGAAAGTAAAAAGTTTTGAAGGATGTCCGAAGAAGCTTATTGAGAAGTTACAAGGTGTTGTAACTACACAAATTGTAGAAGCATACCCTCTGGAGAAAGCAAAGAAAGTGATGAACACTTTTGACAATGAGTTCAAAAATTTAACTAATATAGAAAAAGTGAAAGCTCAAGCGGCCTATGAGGCCAAAACACTTTTGGACATTAGCCAAAATATTAGGAATGATATCAACAATCTTGATATCTATATAAAGGACTTGAGAAAGAATTTGGAAAGAGGAAAATTCTTGTACATCCAGTGTACAAAATCAGAGACCTTGATAGAAAAAGAACATCAAAAGATGAAGCTGAAGGAAGCAAAAATTCAGAATGAAACTAACTTTCTTTCAAGCCACAATGTGAAGATATCTGATGTTGAGAAGAAAACTCGTAAGATATATGATGAAATCATAATTTGGCAAGATGAAAAGGATAGGGAAATAAAAAGATTCACTCTTTTAAGAGAGCACACTTCTATGAAGTTAAGTATTATTGAAGGGAAATTGGAAGAATGTCTTTCAGCTAAGACATCTTTTCAAAAGTTTAGCTTTGAGAATCTCCAAGCATGTGAGATAGCATCTTATGGATTATGTGCACTACTCAGTGTGGTAGATTATATTAAGAAATTATGGGAAAAGGAGTTAGAGGCTATAAAGATTGATTTTGCAGATTATGTTGCAAGTCTACTGACTTTGCAATATTGAATTAATGTATAAATTTTTGTGAATACAATTTTGTAACCCTCCTTACCTTTATTTTGTCATTATTGTCAAAGGGGGAGAGATATATAGCAGAAAATTCATAAGTAAATGATAAGGATACATACTCTTAGGGGGAGTACTGTATTAGAGATAAGGTTTTTTTTGGAGTTATAAGGATAGTATATATATTTTATACTATGGCCACAATTTTGAGATTTTTAAGTTGTAAGACTTAGCCAATTTTCTCATATGTTGCCACCAATGACAAAGGGGGAGATTGTTGGAAATTTGGCTGAGTTGGTTACATAGATGTTGTCATTATGGCAACATATGATCTACATGAAGATCGCACAGGTCAAAGAGCTAGTATGTCAGAGCGCAATGTGAGATTGTCTAAGTATGAGATAGTGTGTTATTACCAGTGAACTTGATGATAGTTTTTGTTTGTGATGTTGATTGGAGTAAGTTCAATGCTTGTGCAATTGAACATAGACTCTATGGTGAATATTGAAGACCCATCTCAGAGTACAAGTTAGTACAACATGTACAAAAGAAGTTATGACAGTTTTTCTAAAGACAGTGTTAAGCCAACAAGATAGAATTGGTAAAGAGTTAAGGGATTATTTTGTTTATCAAAATAATGACCTAACAATATAAAGGGATGACATCCTAGATGTTAACTCTTGGTTAAAGTTATTTTTTAATATGATATCTATCTAGAAATTTATTAATCTTAATAACTTGTATAAATGTAATTATAAATTGGAGAAGAATATGAAGATGAAAGAATGAATGTATGTAATAGCGATAGTGAAAGATCAATGAAAAGATATTGATGCAAGTAGTATAAGGTTATGTACCTTGACCTAATTTTTTAATTAGTAAGGATTGTATATTGCTTGTTTGGGCAGTGGGCTCATTTGGTAATCACTTTTTGTACTGCCAACTCCTAACAGGGTTGAGGCTTCTAACAAGGCCTATAGTCCCTTAATCAAGACTGAGACACTATATGCATGTAATAGACTCCTAACAGGGTCAACATCCTTAACAAGATACTTTTGATTAGTGGATCTTTGTGGGTACCATCCCCATTGGGCTTTTACCTTGGCTAGGGTTTCCTTGAGAACAAATAATGTGTTATGAGTTCTTTAGTTTTATTGCTATGCATGTTGTTTAGCTTCTTATGTTATGCATGTGTAAAGATAATCTGTTATATCCATAATTGGGAAAAAGATAAAGTTTGTAGAATACTAATTCACCCCCCTCTTAGTATTCCCTATTTCTAACAAGAACTCCTCAGCAAAATGGGATTGCAGAAAGGAGGAATAGGATCATTCCTGATACACCACGCACCATCATGATAGAAGGAAAAGTTGCACACACCTATTGGAGAGATGTGGTTAATACAACAGTCTACACAATCAATATAATTTAGCTAAGGCCTGACACTGACAAAAAACCATATGAGCTTTGGTTTGGTAATGTTCCCATAGTAAAATACTTCAGAATATTTGGAAGAAAGTGCTACATCAAGAGGGATGAAGCAGTAGGCAAGTTTGATGCAAGAAGTGATGAAGGTATTTTCCTCGGTTACTCTACTAAAAGTAAAGCTTATAGATGTTTCAATTTAAGATTAAAAAAGATAATTGAAAGTACTCATGTTAAGATTGATGAAAATTTTATGGTTCAAGAAAGATATCATGATTACTCACCCATGATTGAAGAGGAACCCAAACCCTCCACTAGTGAGATAGTTATTGAAGAAATGTTTGACAGTATTGATGTGTTATTCAATGACCCCGAGACAAGTGACGAAGAGATTGCTAAGGCTGATGAGTCAGAAAAAGATAAGGTTCCAAAGTTTACATCTAGAAATCATTCCAAGAAAGACATCATTGGAGATCAGAGCGGAAAAGTCCTGACAAGATCACAAGCAAAGAACTCAGCTACTAGTGAAGCGGTATGTTTACTATCTCAGATTGAACCCTTAAGTGTTGAGAATGCTTGTAATGATTTAGATTGGCATGATGCTGTGAAAGAAGAACTTGATCAAATTATTAAGAATGATACTTGGGAACTGGTCCCAAGACCTAGTGATAGGAATGTGATTGGTACAAAGTGGATATTTAGAAATAAAATGAATGAAGATGGTACAGTAGTAAGAAAAAAAGAAAGGTTAGTATGCAAAGGATATGCACAAAGAGAAGGCATTGATTATTCAGACACATTTTCACCTGTGAGTAGATTAGAAGCCATTAAGTTATTTCTAGCTTATGCTACAGTCAAAAACTTCAAATTTTATCAGATGGATGTCAAGTCAGCTTTCCTTAATGGAGATCTGAAAGAAGAAGTATACATTGAGCAGCCTGAAGGATTAAACTTATTAGACAGACTTGATATGTTATGCAGATTGAAGAAGGCTCTCTATGGACTTAAGAAAGCCCCTAGAGAATCGTATGAGAGACTAGATGGATACCTAACAAAGATTGGATTCAAGAAAGGAGCAACAGATTGTAATCTATTCATTAGAGAGACATCTGAAGGTTTGTTACTTATAGCTATATTTGTCGATGACATTATCTTTGGAGGTAATGAAAAATTGAGTGTTGAATTTAGTAAGGAGATGTAGAATGAATTTGAAATGAGTATGATTGGTCCTATCAAATAATTTTTAGGATTGAATGTGTAGCAGATAGAGAAAGGTATATTCATTAATCAATCTAAGTATGTGAAAGAGATATTAAAGAAGTTCAAGATGGATGATTGCAAGCCAATAGGGACACCTATGATTACTGGATGCAAGCTTACAAAGGAAGGTGACTCACCGGTAGTTGATATAACATTGTACAAGTCAATGATTGGCAAATTGATTTATCTTACTTAGACTAGACCTGATATTTCCAATGCAGTTGGCATAGTTGGAAGATTTGCAACAGAGCCTAAACAAAGTCACCTCATGGCAGTAAAAAGGATATTCAGATACTTACAAGGCACTATAGACTATGGTCTATGGTATCCCAATTTATAAAATGTTGAGTTTCATGTATACACTGATGCAGATTGGGTAGGATGTGTTGATGACAGAAAAAGTACATCAGGTGGAGCAGTGTTTCTTGGTGATAGACTTGTGACTTGGACAAGAAAGAAACAAAATTGTATTTCTCAGACAACAAAAGAAGCAGAGTATGTTTCAGAAGCCTTGAATGGTTCTACAATTATTTGGATCAAGAAAATGATAAAAGACTTTAGAATTTAGATTGATTATCCTATTTTTATTCACTGTGATAACACTAGCACTATCAATATGTCAAAGGACCTTGTGATGCATGCAAAGACAAAGAACATTGAGATCAAGTATCACTTCCTAAGAGAAAAATTGGTAGAGAAAGAAGTTAAGTTGGACTATGTGAATACTAAAGATCAGTTGGTAGACATATTCACAAATCCCTTGCCTAAGGATACTTTTGAGTATCTCAGGGAGAAGTTGGGACTAATTCCCTTCCTTGATTCTGCTTAGAAGAAAGAAGCAAAGGCATCAGTCCTATGGGACTGATGGAAGGTTGACTACTCTACTTCTAGAGTAGTACTAGTGTTTAAAATGAATGGTGCCCTTTGCCATTGATGTCAAAGGGGGAGTAGTATACAAAGTCATGAAAAACATAAGGAGTAATATTCTTAGGGTGAGCAATATTCAGTTGTGATAGTAGTTCAGTTGAGGAAATGGAAAATATTGGATAATATTGCAGCAGATGAAGGATTCATCTTTGGGGGAGTTTTGAAGATGAAATGGAGAATGTTATGAAAGAAATGTTCATTTGGGTTGATTGTGGTTTTTCATTCCACATGTTGCCATCAATGCCAAAGGGGGAGATTGTTGGAGATTTGTCAGTAGGCCAATACTGACTAGATATGTTTGTCATTGATGGCAACATATGGAAAGTAGCATGCGTAGAATTCTTATGTATTTATCTTTTAGTACATGTTTTTTAGATAGGATATCAGCATGATATCATGGGCACAGAGGTTAATTGTTAGTACAGACAGTTATATAGCAGCTTGTGTCAGCAGTGTTCCCGACAGAGTTATAGGCAGTGTTGTTTGTACAGTTGTCCAAATAGTTATCATGGAGCTGTGCACCCTTGGATATATGATGGAGACATTTTAGTGGTGTTTTAGTTATGGACGCATGGTCTAATGATGAATGCAAGTAAAGTTATGCAGTCCCTATTCGCCAATAGTAGTTTCCTATGTTTTTGTTTAGAAGAGCCGACTGAGATTTTATTAGTTCCAGAGTTGTGCCTATCCTTAGGGTATGTGAACTTGGAGTTAAGCTTGGAGAATAGTTTTTGATGTTTGGTTAAGAGTGCATGATTTAATTCTTCTTGTGGAGAAAGATCTAGTTGTTTTGGTAGACCTGATAGTGTGTAGCATGCATCTACATTTATCTTATTAAGACAGGTCCCAAAATGTGTTGTGTGCATAGTAGAGCCAATAGAATGTTTGTTAGAGTTTATTATGGTTTCTCTATTATGATTTCAAGGTGGCTCTAACAGGTCGACTTGATTATATCATTTAGAGGAAAGATATTTATAGGCAGTCATTTGTGATTGTTGCAGTGTGGTTCATGGTTGATCAAGAAGAGTAGAGAAGAGTGTGTGAAGTGTGGAACCATTAGAAGAAGGTCTATGTGACCAAGTAGAGTACTTGTGGTATACATTGGAATTGATCCAGACAAGTAGGTCTAAGCGCAGCTCACCAAGATCTAGATATAGTGTGTATCTATTATTCAAAAGGTTGTAGCATTCACCCCTTTGAGCAGTGAGCTCTCAGATAGTGCATCCTCTCCCCTAATAGGGACAATTGTAAAAGACTCCTAACAAGGTCCCACCCTTAACCAAGTCCACTGTACTTCATATATTGTAAAGCTACTCCTAATAGGGTAAAGGATCTTCTAACAAGGATCATTATACACTAGTGTAGAATATTAGTGGGTATCAAGTCCCACTGAGGTTTTTACCTATTTGGGTTTCCCCATAACCAAAATATTGGTTTTGTGTTCATGTTTTCTTTCATTGTGTTTATGCTTAATGTTTAAGTATACTTAATTGGATAAATAATTGAATCTTGTAGATAATTGATTCACACCCCCGCCCTCTCAATTATCTCTTGGGACTATTCCTAACATGGCAGTCATAAAGAAATGCACTATTTTAATGCTCAAAAAATTTCTCTAATCATTCAATTATGAGTTTGAACTCAAACATCATCCAAATAACTTCCTAGACATGCATTTTGGATTCTAACATTTTATCTAGTTCTCTATTTGATTCTAGGGAAATGGCAAGAGAGAAAAGAATAATTGAGCCTATGAGTTATGATGATATTAGTAACAATGCAATTATTTTGTAGAATTTTGAGCCAGGGAGGTTTTATCCCTTTCATTGAGAAGCTCCATGGTTATGAGCCCAAGGTTACTACAATGTTTGCTAAGGGTTGGAAATAGCAAAAATTTCTTTCTTTGGGAGAAATTTTAATATTGATGAAAATGTTTTTGTGGAGGATATCAGGATGACTATTGAAGGTGCGTCTTATCTATGAATAGCTTAAATATGTACCATGTCCTTCCAAATATTCCCCTATATTCTCGCATGAGTTTGATTTCGTGGATGAAGAGTTTGGTAGTCATTATTGTAAAGATAAGAAGTGGAATACTGAGGAGGAGGAGTCTGAATTTGATATGGCAAGGTAACAAGTAAGTCCCATGTGTCTAAGAATGTCAAGAATAAATCCTAAGTTTCTAAGAATAGATATGCTATGTATCCTTTCATGCAAAGTGCACTGGTTTAGTTTGACCTTGACACATATAGGGAAGGGGGACCCCCTTTCTCTAAGGATCTCAATGTTGATTCACCTTTCCTAAACATTTCAATAAGTAAAGCTTATCTAACTTAGACTTTGGAGAATCATGCTTCATTCTGGAGATGATTCTGCAACTCAATCTCATCGATGTCTTGGAGATCTAACCTAGACTTCCGAAATGCTCATGATCTATCACATCAGACTATTCTTTGAATCAACATGCTGCTCACACATTAATTCAAAGAGGGGAAAAATGTAATACCCCAAAATTGGCACCTTACAATTTTAATCAATTTTGGTGCATTCCTTCAATTTCTACATCATCAAAGTCCTATTTTACTAGGCAATTCTATATCCTATTTGACTTTATTTGACTGAGTGTCAAATTAAAAAACCCTGAATTTGCATTAATTACACACTATATTTAATTCCTAAATTTTTTATATTTATTGGCTAAATAATCCCTATGATTAATTAATTTAATTCTAAAGTCCTAGTGCTTTTAATTAAATTAATTCTACCCCCTTTAGCTAATACACATAAAAGGAATTAAATGTTATTTGGTTATTTGAATGGACATCTTTATTTGGATTTAATTATTCAAATTATTCAAAAAGTCACCCATATATGG
The DNA here is from genome assembly GCA_027943335.1 of Chamaecyparis obtusa. NCBI lineage: Eukaryota > Viridiplantae > Streptophyta > Pinopsida > Cupressales > Cupressaceae > Chamaecyparis > Chamaecyparis obtusa. The sequence goes on from BSBK01003261.1 coordinate 23,123, forward strand.
CAATATTAATTCTTTTAATTAAATAATTCCTTCAGTTTTGTCTCACCTTCCTCCATGAAGATGAAGAGTCAGCCGTTTCTTTCAAAGAAACTCTTCATCCACTCCCTGGGCTTTTCTATAAAATGAACCTTCTTCTCTTTGTTTTGGAGAGGCAATTTTAGAGTAGTAAAACTATAGTCAATTTGTGTCTCAATTCTCTCATGCTTTCAAGCTTTTATTGCATTATTAGTATAATCTCACGTTATTTAGCATTTAATTGCATTCTTATCTTAATATAGCTTGTTTATTTTTTAGTAGATTAATTTTCATATTTCTTTCAAGTTTCTTAGATTAAATCTGCACTTTCATTCTTAGACTACAATGACATCTCCATCGTAGATTAATTTCAATTTGATCATCTTCATAGCTTTGAAAATTCTCCATTTTAGAGTTGGTCTAATGGTTATTGGGCTCTCGTTTTGAGATTCAATTCAAACACCCCACCTAAATAGGAGGCAATAGGTCGATTCGATTGAGTGTTCGAATTGGAAAATTCATGTTCATTTCTGTATGTAATGATCGAGCAATGACTATGTTGTGTCTATGGCTGGATTAGAGGTAGCTATAAACACATCCAAATTTGTCTCATTTACACTACGAATAGTCTCAATTAAGGAAGAAACAATGGATGTAGAAGACTTTTTTTCATCCTCTAATGAATAATTTGTAAAGAGAATCAATACATTACCAAGAAAGTCTATGAAATCTATAGAAGAATAATGAGAAACTTAATTGGATAGACTTATACTATAACCATCCTCAAACTGTAAATCTAAAAAACCAATGATGTCTAATCGTATCAAAGTCCTAGGATCCATGTCAAGGATAATTTTTTATGTAGTAAGAGACAGGGGAATTGTGATTAAGACCAAAAACCTATCAAAATTAATCCCCTAACTAGAAGGATAAGTTATTATAATATACAGATCATCATCATCAAAAACATGATTATAGGTAAATATCTTGTATTGGTGGTCCACCCTAGCAATTGTAAAAATATTTCTTTTGGGATGAAAAATAAGCACTAAAAACTCAACTTTGTTCCCTTTTTGTGTGACCTGATATAATCATAATAGATTATAATATATGAGAAGAATCATTAATAATTTTACCTATATCCAAAACACTATCACTGATGACAACTTCATGAAGAAAACTAATTATTTTCATTTAAGAGTCTGTTATAAAATGATAATCTAAGAGAATATGGAATCAAGGAATCATTGTAATGGGCAATATAAATTAAAGCTCTTGAATCAATAATCTATTCAACATTTCTATCTTCATGAGTGATAATAGAGGTGTGAAAAAATCCTTGAAAAACTCTTAGGATATGTGTCGTCATATTTGGTTGAAGAGATGAACTAGAGGAAGAAGGAATGGAAATATGATGCTCCTTGAATAATTTCTTTTGCTCATGAATTTCCTTCTTAATAGTTTTGTTCACCATGCCTAGACTTCTTACAAAATATACATGCATGTATCTCTTTATTTTGATCATCCTATTTAGAAGAGGTGGTAAAACCCTTTCGAAAAAGAAACCACACTCCAAAAGATAGACTCAATTGTATTATTAGAAAAAACCGTTACTTATAATATGATACCTAGAATCAATGCCCTTCAAGAGAAAATACAATGAAAAAGGTTTCTAGAGAAAATATGACACATAAAAGATTCTTTAAAGATATTCAACCTATCATATAAATCACACTAAGAATCTACACATTTATAAAATTTAACACAAATGGAAAGTGCACATGGTTTCAAAAACTAACTCATGGTCATAAACAATAAATTTCTAATTCAATGACACATTGGACATAGAAACTTCCAATGCAATAATGCATTACTCATCCATAAGAGTCACCTTATTGTATGAAACACCTACCTCACACCACTTGTCAAAAGTAAATTCCACTATAAATACGAACTACCAAATAGTAACTCTCCACAACTCTTCCACCAAACTAGTAACCATCGTAACCATAATAGAAATTTATCATAGTTCCAACATAGAAATATATGACACTAGTCCCCTAATTTTAGGGTTTCAAAAATGAGACCATTATCTATGCAACACCTAGATTGTACCATTGACTCTAATTATTAATTAATTAAAAATTTAAATAATCATTATATTAGATCATTTTTAATTTATTAATAATTATGGTCCATGATACATTCTAGGTACTATGTAGAGATTGCCCAAAATAAATGCACAAATAATATTAATAAAATAACCATGATTAGACTCTAAAATAAAGACATCTTAATTACCTCTTTAAAAACATTTATTGTTTCCTCTCTAATTTATCCTCCTAAAATTATTTAATATTTATAATTCATATACAACTGATATTAATAACCAATACATGATTTCATTCATTCTGTTCTATCATTTTGCCTCTATTTTTCAATATACAAGTTATAAGTTTTTTCTTTTCTAGCTAGATCTATATTGTATTGTAGGTTCAACTGAAAATTTTATATGATCATGATATGATAGCCCCAATAAACATATCAAAGGCTATATATGGTCTTGAGAAGTCTAAGAATTTGATACAACATGTTTGTCATACAGATACAAGAATTCATCCTTGAATCTAGATCTTGCATTAGCATCCCTTTATTGTTTTTGGGTTGTGCAAATGAAATTGGTTTGAGGGTGAGCCTTTTGGCCCCCAGATATTCCTAATGTTATAATATACCTTGGTGAGTGATCTTCATTCCTATCATTTCTCTCCATTTCATATTATACACCTAGATATCGACATCATTGCCAATATGTATCTTCTTATCACTAGGGAGAAACCAAAAAACCGTGTGGAACACCATACAAGAATACCATTAGAAAAATTTATTCAATATTTTCTAAAAGTAACTAATCATCAAATGTTGGATTAGGGAAAGTAATTTAATGAGATGGAAATCATAGTGTAGACCATATGGACTATATTTTTTAACACTTCCTAATGTTGAGAGGGGGGTGAAAGAAAAAAAATACTTAAAATATTAAATTTATTACCAAGAATTCATTCATATAAGTCATATGTAGAAGTAAACAAACCAAACACAAAGAGAATACCTCTTAATAGATAAATTTGATGAGGAAAACCCTAGATGGGAGAAATGGTCCAATGATAATAACACTCACTATTTTAAGAACTTTATTGCAAAATTTTCTGCTAGAGTCCAAGGAGTTCACTACTCATGAAAATGACCTACAAACTAAGGTACACTACCTTAGGGAAAGATAAAATTACTTTCAAACCATTGAAGATCACTTATTCATGATAAGATTCCAAAGAAATTGATTAGAATCGATTATATTTAAAGTAACTACTAGCACATTCCTTAGCAATGATGTTTATAGTTCTCTATGTTTAAATTAGTCCTCAATTTATTCTCTATAGATATATAGATTTGGTCTTTTTATTCCCACATTATCTCATGAATTTTCCATATTTTTATTATTATTTTATATCTGTAAATGATCTCTACCTATATATATTTACCGTGATAATAAATATCCTCCATAAATTTGTCCAAAAATATGTAGCATGTAAAATATGAATTATCATCTTTAAACACCATATTTGATGCATGAGAAGGGTAAAATAAACTTGTGAAGCATCATTCCTATTCAACATACTCTTCATAGGATCCAAAATTATTTCCACAATCACTACACACCACCAAAAGGATCAAAACATCTTTACTCAATTACAATAAAATAAACTACAAATATGTCAGCCAAACAAATTTAAAATGACGTGTGTCTTGTCCCAAAAATGTTGCAAGTTTCCAAACATGTGTTGATTAATAACCACATAAACATGTCATCCAACTACTTTATTGGAACAATTCAGAGAAAAGGAATACATACCATTTCTACAAGTAGTCACACTATTCCTTACGAATTGATACTAAAAATAATATAACTTTTTCTTTACAGAAAATCAAAGCATGAAAACTTATATGTAGCACATTCAAAGTCTTATTAACATCATGTCTCAACCATAAGAACAATTATGTCAATATACCAAAATCAAAAGATAAAAGATAAAGTCAATTTTTACTAGTTGTTCACCAAAATATAAAAACATATGTGAATATAAATAAAAAACTCTAGAAACAACTTGAGAACACCAAATATACCGCATACATGTTTCTCTGACAAACTCTCTATATATCTATGATATCATATATGTACATAGTTGGTATTATGTTGCTCTACAACATGTAGAGTCAAACTAGAATGCACCTCCTAGCTGCCTATATATCTATCTTATAGAGATTGAATTTAACAAGTTTGATATCAATGACAAGAAAAAATCATATGTACAACATATGTGTCATTAACATGATGAATATCATACACAAAAGAACAAAAATACCAGAAAATCATGCTACTAGTTCAATACACCATCTTAAACAAATTTTAAAAACACACCATTAAATCACTCAATACAATAGAATGTGGAGCATTCTAGTGAGCCAACGAGAACACCTTATACTGATAGAATTTTATTAGGGTTTCAAACCCTTATAAGTTTTTATATAGAATATATTGTGACTTGAAAGTGTGATAGAAGGAATCTAACACCCCTCAAAATTTGAATCATAAATTGCACAGCTAGAGGATTAAATGTGCTTAATGTGGAGAAAAATAACATATGGTAATCATAAAGAAATGCACTATTTTAATGCTCAAAAAATTTCTCTAATCATTCAATTATGAGTTTGAACTCAGACATCATCCAAATAACTTCCTAGACATGCATTTTGGATTTCATTTTTTCTAGTTCTCTATTTGATTCTAGGGAAATGGCGAGAGAGCAAAGAATAATTGAGCCTATGAGTTGTGATGATATTAGTAACAATACAATTATTTTGTAGAATTTTGAGCTAGGGAGGTTTTATCCCTTTCATTGAGAAGCTCCATGGTTATGACCCGAAGGTTACTACAATGTTTGCTAAGGGTTGGAAATAGCAAAAATTTCTTTCTTTGGGAGAAATTTTAATATTGATGAAAATATTTTTGTGGAGGATATCAGGATGACTATTGAAGGTGCATCTTATCTATGAACATATTAAATTTACCATGTCCATCCAAATCTTCCCTTGTATCATCGCATGAGTTTGATTTGGTGGATGAAGAGTTTGGTAGTCATTATTGTAAAGAGAAGAAGTGGAATACTGAGGAGGAGGAGTCTAAATTTTATATGTCAAGGTAACAAGTAAGTCCCATGTGCCTAAGAATGTCAAGAATAAATCCTAAGTTTCTAAGAATAGATATGTTATGAATCCTTCCATGCAAAGTGCACTGGTTTAGTTTGACCTTGACACATATAGGGAAGGGGGACCCCCTTTCTCTAAGGATCTCAATGTTGATTCACCTTTCCTAAACCTTGATAAGTAAAGCTCTCAAGATGTATTGGCTATTTCTCACAATTTTGTAGTTGATAGCTTTAGAATGTATAATGGAATCTTCCATGAAATCAAGGATATCAATCTCAAGCTTAGATCGACAAACAACAAATAGGATAAAATCACCTAAGATCAATAGAGTGTGGAGGAAAGAAAGTCAGCTATTGATTCCATGAAAAAGATAGTTAATACTATTGATACACTAATAAAGGATTATGATGAAAGATTCAAATAGTTGGAAATAAAGATGAAAAAGGATTATGACGGGAGACTCAAAAATTTGAAAGAGAATTTAAAAAAAACTAATGTTAACCACATTTCTTTGGTTACTTTTAGCCATAGAGTGGTTAAGAGCTTTGCTAAAAAAAATTTAATACTATTGTTTCAAAACTAGAAAGTTTTCAACAGAAAGAGCCAACGATCGATGTAGAAATGTTTGATAAGATGAAGAGATGGGAAGAGGACATTGACCAATCTAAGATGGCTAGAGCAAACTTGAAAAGGAAGGTTGATAATTCTCAAGACATCGTGAACTGAAAAAAGTCACCCTCAAGATGACTCTACTATAGGCTGAAGTAGTGAAGGCTCTGAAGAATTTACACTAGTCTCTCTTTTCTAGCTGCTATGTTTTGGTTTTTTTTTGTCTTTTTGCTTTCTTTAGGTTGTTAGTTTAATATAGTTTCTTTTATTTAACAACATTTTGTAAAATGGGTTTCGAGTCCCTTCAAATTGATTGTTGCTTAATTAAAAGCTAAGGTGGTTGCATCATGTAAACAAACCAAAAATTAATTATATCAATACACACCATAATTCTAGACTGATATAATTCCAGCTGATGATCCTCTGGACTACCTTCTATGTCTCAGACTAGTCTCACATAGTATAAGAACTCCCAAATATATCTCAACATACATCATCTAAATTAATGTAGCTACTCTCAAATATGTATCATCTAATTCACCAAAGACCAAAACACATACTTCATCATCCAACTTAATGAAAAACAAATATTGTTATACATCAAGTTGACATCAATGACAACACATACTGCCAACAACAATTTAAATTTCCACTGAAGCTTCATCCTATCCTACCCTTTATTCTTTTTTAACATAATGTCACTTAGTTGTATTATATCAAACATGAGCAAAATTTAAAACTCTAAATGTTTTCCTACTCAATTCTACCACCTTATCTTAGTTGACTAATTCTATCACCTAAGACTTGTTCCCCTTCACCTATGGTCTCCCACTCTTACTTAAATAATTTTACTAGTTGATATTTAATTAATCATCTTTACTATCCCATCACACTAAATATATACAATATTACCTATTTCCACTTACATTTCACACCACTTGACTAAAATAGTTAAATCCTATGTTCCCTCAACACATTCCAAAATTAAAGGGAACCTAGAAACAAGTGTTCTGGTGGTTCTAATATTCTCTCCATCAAACCCAAGAATATAGCCTTCCCAAATGCATATTTTCCTCATTTTCTTTACCCTCTCAACTACTTACTAAATTTGATAAGTTTATCCTAGCCATTCACATTCTACCTACCTTCATCTTAATCCTCAATTTTCTTCTAGAGCTTATAGAGATCCTCAAAACCATCTTTTGTCATCGATTTCAAGTCATCCATTCCTCTTACAAATATTCCATAAATTCAATCTTATCCATTTTAAACTTAATCCTATAATCTTCAAGCAAAAGAACATCCACATAACATCTTATTATTCGAACAAATAAAATCACAATAAAATTTATAATAAATTTTGAATTTATTGCTTATATTATTCAATTAAATAGAACTTCATTATGATCTCTTTAAAAAATTCTCTTTGATTTTAGTAACAAAGAATCTCAGTGTTAAATATGTATCGCTGACAAGGTATTCGTCGTCACACAAGAAGGAAAATGACGCTTAACAACCAATATGCAAGAAACATCGTACTCCGTTCCCACGAAAAACCCATCCGAATTTTATAAGCTTAGACAATGATTTGAAATGAAATGCCTGAATGAATCCAAATGAGAGTCGGTGGTATGTCAGTGTCGGACTTAAACAACTGTGACTTTGCACATAACAATGTTAACTTTCTGACTATTTCTTTTATCTGTTCAATTGATTTACAAGTTTGTTTTCTTAAACGTTACCCCTTCTCTAAGTATTTTTGCCTAAGTATTTATTCTGTAATCGTATAAAAATAATACTGAACTTGCTTACTTTGTACAAGTCGGCGCTCGTAGAAATTCTGTATTCGTATAAAAAAAATAGCTGTATTTTTCATATCAATATTATATCATACAACTCTAAATTCTAATAAGAATCTAATAATTATTAAATGTTGATTCATGCAACTCTGATTTGTGACTTTTAATTGAAGCTATTTGTGAATATACGTTGATTAGAGAATTTTTATAATTGTCAAAGGAAAAATCCTCTTTTAACTATGTATAGATACTCTAATGGACCAGCTCCTCTTTTGCTACTACATCTATAACTGCAATAATAGGATCTATTGGTGGATCTCAATATTTATTTTCATGGGCAATGGTAAAGGTGGCCTTATGGTCTTCTTAGATAAACTCAAACTCTAAAATTTCACAATAAAATTAACAATCAACAATTCAAAGAAGAAGAAGATTGAAAATTTAGCAATAATAATTCTTAAGAAAAAAAGTCAAGATGAAGGATGGTCCTATTGTGCATATCAAAATGTATGTACAAACGTAAGTATTTGGCAAGCAAGGTTATAAAAAATGTTTTAGTAGTTTTAAAAATGTTCTTTCACAAATGTCCTATACACTAAATGTAATTAGGTTTTATCTCATAAATAATCTATGGAAGAATTTGGAAATGTTACTTTTGAACCTAACATAGCAAGGAACAAGAATAGTGGACACTTAAAATGCAATAGTGAAAAGTCTTATGCAATTCCCAAATATTCGCATTTGATAAGTAATATTGCCATACTATATAGAATTAAGGGAAGATTTCAAAGAAGCAACTCAAAATTCTATAGTAGCAATAGGACAAAGAGATTGTCATCTGAAACTCGAAACATAAGGATCTATATAGGAAAATAGTAAAGAAACTTAACAAAACACAATTCATAATGAAGTACATCTTAGTGACCTTACTACATAGAATCAATAGAGGCTCTCTAGGGAGAATCTTGAAGTTGAAAAGAAATAACAAGTCAAGTGACATGTGAATAGAAACATGTGGACAAAGACATTGCAACGTAAGACCCAATCATCTTTCTCTAGTCTCATCAACATACCATGGAAGAATATTAAAAGTGTTTTATGCATGAGAAATACCCCCTAAATCAAAACTTTATAATCGAATACATGAATTTCTAATAATTCCCCTTAATAAATTCACTTTTATAATTTTAAATGTATAGATAATTAATACCTAATTAGCATTTTACAATTTTGAAGTTATAAATTAAAAGTAAGGAAAATGCCTGAATGCATTATTATATGAATTATTCAAAAAGTTAAGTAGTACATGCAAAGGTAATAAATAAGAGAATGCAAATGTATCCTCTACCTTCTAAATAGAATATTTATAACAAGATGATTGTGTAAGTAAAAAATGATTACACTTTTCCTACAGAAAATTGCAAAAGCGTTAATACGAAGACAAGTCAATTTGCAAGTATATTGCCCATGCCTCAAGTCTATAAAAGTCACGGCCTTTTAGACAAATTTAGTATTGGACAAAAGAGATTTGTCATGAAAAAAAACACTTATCAGTCTCTTTCAAAAGGATTCATTCCTTAAATAATAGATTGACCATTTTTAGAAAGAGTTGCATGAGCAAGGAGCTTGGGACCTTCACAATGAGTTGGACTGTTATGACTCAACCTGTCTAGCATGCACTTTGTCACTTCATGTCAATAATAGAATTCAATGCATGAAAAAAAAGGGGTGAACCCACAATAGTGGGTTACACTTTTTTGCCTAAACAGACACTAAAGTCTACATTTTGAAAAAATAAAATTAAGATTTGAATGCATATTGTCATTAAACCATTTGAAATTGGAAGATGAAGTAAATTAGAGTCTTTTAGGATTTTCTATCCAGATTCTAAATATATTTTTTATTTTTATCTTTGAATTGATTTGAATGGTTTTTACTTTCTCCCACAAAAACTGGTATGTTGTTGAAAATGTCATTATGAAAGAGTTACATTATTTTCATAGAGCATAATTTTTTTTTCTAAAATAGATATCAATGTGCTTCTTTCAAATTTAGTTTTGTAACATCCATACAGAGGGCATGAAATAGGTTTGATGACATTATCATGATTATTGTAGATTTTATTAACGTTTGCAGTTGACTAAATCATAATTTTGACATACCTTGACTACATAGCTTATAGCTTGTCATGTATTTGTCCAATTTCATTTTTAATTTTTTCTATAGAAAGAGAACTTCAATACCGAGGGCATAGATATTTTTTAGAATTTTTTTTCTCTCATTTAATATTTTCCCATAAGCGTCAAACATAGAGGTAGACATACGGTGAAATATCTATGTTTAGTAAAACTAAAAATACAAAGTCATAATAAACTTAATATATATTAACATTATAATCATTGGAAATATTTTTCTCAATAGTACTTTAATACATAGATAGGTTTATCAAATGGATTCATTTGATCTTCCAAAAGATAAAGTCGAAGTGATTTTTTGTCAGCATTTTAATAGGTGCGAAGGAGACTCCATTGTAGGTATGAATGAGGAGTATAGATGTTATATCAATGTGTTTTTATCTAACATTCTTTGAGCTAACCATTTGTAATTAATTCCTTCAAATTGAACCTCTGAAGGCTTAAATCATCATATTTTATTAAAAATGTGTTATTTCAGCAAAAATTTGCATGTCTAAAAAAGTGTAACCCACTATTGTGGGGTCACACAAGGAGGTTGACTTGCACAAATGACCAATAGAAATTATGGTAGCTTTCACTATGGATAAATCATCCTTGTTGGTCATAATTGTGTTTTAGAGATAGACATGCATCTTCAAGAAAAGCATTCTTTTTTTATGACCTCCACTAAATAAGGGTTCACAGTCTCATAGTTCCAATGAAAATTTCACAATTTGCACAGCCTCCTTACACACCATACAAAAAACCTCACATATGCATTTTGAATGCCCATGCAAGAAGAGCTCACACTCGTCCTTTGGATAGGGCTTCCAAAAGCCTCTCAATCTTAACAAAATGTAAGAGAAGAGAATTTCGCTAGCTTATGCATGAAAATTAGAAAGATAGGCCTATTTCTAATTTGATTATATTAGATTAAAAAGACATCAAGATATATGTATGTTTTACTGTTCAATATCAGACTCTTAGGAATTCTAATTCTTTGTTGCTATAAATGTTGGATTAATTGATTCAAAGGGCCAAGTAATCAAGATGTAGGCATAAAATAATAATAATGACTAATATAGAAAACTAAAAACTATAGAGCACATGTAAAAACTTAAAAGAAAAATGGTATTGCACACCTATGTTTATAATGTGGATTGAGATGGGCAACTCGCTATCTGGTAGGGCATCATTGTCTAGAATTTGATCCACTTCATAGGCTTTACAAATTTTTTTCCTGAAGGTCTACATTGGGCTTTCAATAATTTTGAATTTCTTTCTAGAGTGCAAGGTCATCCCAGTGACCCTCGCCTAGGTCAAGGTCACCCAAGGTGACCTTTTCCTAGGTTTCTCTGATAAAATTTTGGATCTTTTATGTGACTATCTCTTGATTTTATTTGGACTTCATCCATGTTTTTTTTGGAACTTATAATTCAATCTTGAAGAAGGATATTTTATTCATTCTAATTCATTGATCAATCAACCAACATTTCATTCTTGGAATCTTCTGGTGATTGCCTTCTGCTGGTGATATCTTGAAGGCTACAACTTTTGGTCTCCTATTTTTGTCTATAAAAACTAACTTTATTTTTGTTATTTATTCTCTATAATACTCTCCAATTCTCCTTTATAGCCCTAGCACACTTAGCCTCATTTGATACCTTTGGAAGGGATCTTCCCCTTCCACTAGACATAATATTAGAGCTCTTAGGTTTCTCTAACAATTTCACTTTTTAAAAAGGATCCAATGCGTCTTTAATATCATTTCTCAACACCATAAGGGAGACATTTGTAATTGTGTCCTTATGTGATGTCTAAGCTTCACTTCAAGGGTTTTGACAATTCTCATCCCCGTAGGGGGTTTATGGGTCTATGCATCAATGACATAGTCATTAGCATGAAAATTATTTCTTCACTTAGTAATGATGAGGAAGTGGCTTGACCGAAAAAAAATTATTTTTAGCAGTGGGTTACCAAGTGACATGTACTAAATCATCTATGTCATTGAAAGAGTAGGATTTTGAATGTCTAGTGGTAGTTTCTAACTCTCTTATATAATTTTCAAAGAGATATCTACTAGGAGTTCTTTAGTGATATTCATCTCCACTAGTATGCTAGTATAGATAGCATGGAAATATCTTGAAGAACCCTCATCCACCTCTAGAAACTTCCCAAAGAATTATTTATGACTTTGAAACATGATTCAAACCAAATTCACAAATGGAATTTTAGAAACCTCACCCATAATGGAGTAGCATCGAAAGATTCCTTGATAGGGTTGAAGGAGGGATACAATGGGTTCGAGAGATCAACAAAAACTAATCATAGCTTGACTAATAGTCATAGAGGATAATGTTTCTATCCCATAAATTATTGAATACTACAATGAAAAATCCCCCATGCACATGGATAAATTTAAATGTCACCTTATAATATATTACTCCATGTGACTATAATCCATTGATGTAACTTAGAGAGGCTAGGCTTGAGTCTTCTAAAACGTCCGATCAATCCCAATTTTAAGAAATAAGCTTCATTTTCCTTTAATTCCCTATTGATTTCATCCCCAGAAGCCACCAATGGGGAGATCTCTATCAAAAAATTTGCTTGGCATTAGCATACTTAACTCCAAAACCCTTGTTTTGCTCTTACTTTGCGCACCCCATCGTAGAGCCAAATCCATGTAGCAGATCTATGATTTTAGGCTTTCTCTCTTACCTAACATCTCATTTGATAGAGCACCAACGTCTATTATTATCTTCAATGCTTGCATTTTTCCTTAAAACACCAAGGCAAGACTTCTCATGCTTGATTTGCAAGATAGCCTTTACCATGTCCCATCATGGATGGGAAGAACCTTGAAGCAACCACTGACGCCCCAAACCTAAAGTCATAACCCTCTATCTTTATTTACTCAAGATTTCCATTAGTGCGGTGCAATTTAGTATTATTGCAAGAGACCCTAGCCTTCACAATATTCTACAATTTTGACAATCAAAATTTGTTATTAAATTTTATTTTTCAATATTAAATTTCATACATATTTTTAATAATATAAATCTTCATTCATTATAAACAAAAATAAATAAATATATAAGCAATTTTATATTTAATGTGAAAAATATCTCATTTTTTATGAAATATATAAACAATTTCATAATAAAAACAAAATTGTTTTTTTCTTATGATAATATTGTGAGATGTATAAGTTAACAAAAACAAAAAATCTTGAGTAGAGGCATCTTCGCATCGTACTCATTCCACTCAACACGCCACCGACAGCTGATTCCAACCTCCTTTCTATCTGTTTACGGGTTTCCCTAATTTCGAAAATCTTTTACCATTTTCCGTTTATATCCCGAACCCAAATTTGTAACTATTTTCCTTCCTTGTGTTTTTTGGCCTGGAATAAGTCAAGGAAAGATTCTTCTTTCTTTATTCTCTTCGATGTTTCGTGGAAAAGACCGAACCCAGATTTCTAACTATTTTCCTTCCCTGTGTTTTTGTGTGTGGAGAAAGGATCGAAGCTGCCTTATTCTTTGTACGTTTCTTCTTTTAATTCTTAGCATTTTCCTTTAATTTTTCTCGAGGAAACAGCTAGGAAGGCACTGATCCACGCTAGCCTTCCTCCTCATCAACTCCTATTCTTCTTTAACGCGCTTTGCAAACAATGGCATCATCTTCTTCTTCGTCTCACAACCAAAATGAGGAGTTCAATGCTTTCTACGGAATAGAACCGCCCGGCACAAGATGGAAGGCATCCGACTCTTCAAGGTTGTTTGATGTTTTCATAAACCACAGAGGCCCCGATGTCAAACAAACGCTTGCTACTCAGCTTTACATCTCCCTTGAGAAGTTGGGGATTCGGGCGTTTCTTGATTCCCAAGAGAAGGAATTAGGAAATTCTTTTCCTAATATTATTAAGACGGCCATCCACTCTGCTAAGGTACACATTGCCATTTTTTCCAAAAGGTATGCAGAGTCAGCTTGGTGTTTAGCTGAGCTGGTTCAGATGTTAGAAAGTAAGGCCAAGATTATTCCCGTGTTTTATGAAGTGGAGCCATGGGAACTCCGCCACATAGAAACGGGACAGTACGCTGCCGCGTTCATTAATTATGAAGAAAAGGGTAGATATCTGGAGAAGCTTAGCGAGTGGAAGCAAGCCCTTCAGTATCTTTCATTTATAGCTGGAGAAGAATTTCATAGGTAATCTTTATGTGCTTTAAGGTCTTCTACTTTACATATAATTCTGTTTTCCCTTCACATCTAGTTTACTAAATCTGAAGGAATTCTGTTTTTATTTTATAAAGTTCCAGTGACTGCGAAAACATAGTAGCAGCAGTACAAAAGGAAGTACAGAGGAAACGGTGCTTGCATGTTGCCAAATATCCAGTAGGGCTCAACAATATTGTGAAAGATTTTGAAAGGAGATGCCTCGATGAACTTGTACAAGATTTTGAAAACCAGTGCAGACTGCAAGAAAGGAAGCATAAGCCTAACATTGTTGGTATTTTTGGGATGGGTGGAATAGGCAAGACAACTCTTGCCAAAGAGTTGTTCAACAGAAAACATTCAAATTATTCTAGAGCGAGTTTTCTGTTTGATGTGCGAGAAGCCTCTGTGAAAAGCGAACTACCTTCTATACAAAGTAAGCTTTTCAATGATCTCTTCGGTGGAAAAGAAAATCTGAATTTTAGAACTATAGAAGAAGGAACGAGCTATCTCAAGGATCGTCTACAGAGGAGCCCGCGTTTTTCAAACTACTTAATAGTTTTAGATGACATCAATCACACAGAGCAGTTAGATGCTTTGTTGATCATGGATATCATAGCCAAATCAAGAAATAATCTGGTTATTGTCACAACCCGTGACGTTGGAGTGGCTATAACCGCAGGTATTACTGTTGCTTATCCTTTAAGAGCAATGGATACAAACCATGGGAGGGAACTCTTCTGTTGGCATGCCTTTGGCCAACCCCATCCACGTACAGGGTATGAGGCACTGGTTGACGAATTTGTAGATGTGTGTGGAGGGTTACCTCTGTCTCTTCAAGTTCTAGGCCGGCATGGTCATGGTAGAGATCATAGTTATTGGAAGTTAGAGTTGATTAAAGCTAAAACAACGTTGCCTCGAGATGTAAAGCAGAGATTGAGAATAAGTTTTGAGTCACTGGATGAAGTCGAAAAACAGATTTTCATGGATATTGCTTGTCTCTTTGTGAACAAAGAGAAGAGTATAGCAGAAAGAGTATGGGAGGCATCGGGATGGAATGCACGACATGCACTGGAAACACTCAAAGATAAGTGTCTTGTAGAAGAAACTACAATTCGGTATGCGGGACAATTCAAAATTGAATTGAGAATGCATGACCACCTGAGGGACTTGGGAAGAGAACTGGCACATGAGTTCAGCCCTCCTCATCGCCTATGGCGTCTTCAAGATCTCAAATCTTTGGTATGCTTGTTACCCTTCCAGAGCTTCTCCTTCGTTTTTAAATATTTTAAATCTTTACTTTTAATTATATAAATTATAGATCTCCGAGCTGCTTATGCCCGTGCAGGAACCATTGGGTTTCAAAACTATCCTCACCAAAAGCAACATCAGGTGTTTCACATCCATTTTTGATGAGTCCATGGGTTTAACAGTTACATTCTTTTTAGGCCAGTCAGATAGTTGGGTTGAGACGTCAGCTTCCTTACTATGGCTCCAGATTCACGGCAATTCCACAAAACTACCATGCATTCCTTCATGCATTCCTTTTCAAAAATTGCAGTGTTTAAAAATCGAAGGTGGACGATTCAAAAAGCTGTGGGAGAATGGCATGCAGGTATTTTGATCTCAGTCCAAAACGAAATCTCCTATAATGGTTTGGTTGTATTCATTCTGATAAGGATGGCTCGCGGATAATTTCCTTATAAATCAATAAGAGCTTTACGCAAATATATCTTGGATTTCAGGTACCCTCCCAGTTGAAAGAGTTGCAAATTTGTCAAACCTCATTGAAAGAGTTTCCAGATTTTTCAGGAACATCTGATAATTTAAAGAATGTGCTCTTAGATGCCCGAGAATTGCCAACCACAGGTTTGGCTTTACTAAACTTTCTCACCATGAATCGTTGTAGTTAATATCTCAGGTCTTACACATTAAATGCGGAGCAGGTTGCGACTAAGAGAGGAGAGATGACTCTTTGTGAATCTTTCGCTAACGATTTGGATTGTAATAATGCAGGAATGTCTTCTAGTGTTAAGGCCCCTACGAGCGGCCTTGAAAAACTGGAGATCAGCTATGAAAAACGTATATCCAAGATCTTAATTAGAGGAATGCACTATCCAAGCTTTCAGTGTATCAAACTTCAGAAGATGAAAAAGCTTGAGAAAGTGGATTTAAGAATGGTAAAGACATTAGATTGTCTTGAGATTACAGATTGTGAAAATTTGAGAAGTTTATCAGGAATATCAGATCTTGCAGAGCTTGAAGGATTGAAAATTTCTGACTGTGTAAAGCTCGAGATTCAGTCCTTGTGTCTCAGGGGAACGCACTATCCAAGCCTTCAGTCTATCAAACTTCATCGCATGGAAAAACTCCTGGAAGTGGATTTAAGAATGTTAAAGACATTAAATTGCCTTGAGATTACAGATTGTAAAAATTTAAAATTTGTGTCAGGAATATCTGATCTTGCAAACCTTGTAGACTTGAAAATTTCCTATAGTGGGAAGCTCGAGTTTGAGTCCTTGTGTCTCAGGGATATGAAGTGTCTGGAAACGATGACGTTTGATAGAAATGGGACGGTCAAATGTTTTGGGATAGATGGTTGTCAAAATTTAAAAACAGCAAAGTTGTCTTTTGAAAAGCTTGTAGAATTAAGAATTCAGGGGTGTCCGAAGCTAGAGGAGATACCAGCTTTTATAGGTCCAAGTTGCCTGGAGAGGATTATAATTGATGGATGTGGGATCCAAGAGCTTCAATTGCATCATTGTCAAAATTTGAGAAGTGTATGTGGGAGACTGAGCTCCTTGAGGCAAATTGTGGTCCGCTCTTGTAAGAAGCTGGACATAGCAGTTATTGAAAAGTTGCATGTGGAAGAATATATGGGACTTAGTTATTGTAACAATGCAATGATACGTAATTGCATTCATCAGTTGAAGGTAATGATTTCAATACTTTTTTTAGCAGCTAAACATATAAATATTTTCTAACAGTTAAATGTAAATCACAATTTTAATTTCATTATTTATCATCAGCTTTGTTTTGTAATGCGTTCACACAAGACAGTGTATATTTTTGTAAGTAAGTTTTGTAATGATCTGTAAATAAAAGAAATTATAATGGATTGTAGTAAGTATTTTGTCTTCTATTTCAGAGGGTGCCATCAGGGGGACTGGATATGATTGGACGAGCAGTGGATGGAGCGGAGTCAAGATTAAACGAAAATCTGTTTTATGAAGCTACTATAGGCGTCGATGGAGTTTTTGAAATTGGTACTGACAAAAATTATGCCAAATGGCCAGAATTGAGTGCAATTATTGTATGCTTCGTGATTGTAGTTGATACCTTGACTTCGGTGGAGGATATAAATAAATGGCTTCCAAATTTATATGGCATTGACATACGTCAAGGGGAATGGATAATTACAATGGTAACATGTCATGATCGGATAAACCCTTATAATAAATGCCTGAGTATTGAAGATTTTTTAATGAGGAAAGGAGTATTGAAGGGGGGGTTTCGGGTAGTGCTGAGGAAAGGTGAAGAGGAGAAAAGTATGAGGATATTACGTACAATTGTTGATAGATTATATTATTAATTAATATAATTTGTCTCTTTAAATTGTTGATAGATTTATTTGAATGTTTGAAGATAAAAAAAAATTTAGAGTGGGATTATTGTACAAAGTTTAATTTCTTATTAAAATTGGTTATTATTTATTTTTTTAAATAAATATAATAGGAAATTGGATTGGGAATGTATGACTACAATAGGGACTTGACATTAGAACCTTTTCTTTTGTAAAGGGACTCATCATCTTATTGTTAGTAATTGCATAACAATTATTCCCACAAGTTCTTGTCAGTTTTAAATACTTTTAAATATAGTAAATAAGGTTACAACATCTCCTATTTCAAAGGGATTAGTTGGCAATCAACATTTTAATTCTTAGGAGCCTGTTTGCATCATTCTCTCCTCCTTTTAAGATTTTGATCCTCCTGGTTGAAGGCTTATTATATGAACAAACCTCAACAATTTAAAACACTAAGAACCTTAACAAGCTGACTATTACAAAAAAAGATTATTCTTATTTTTTTGTGATATAGGCTTGCTTTTCATTACACAATGTTGCCGCATAAAAAATATAGGAAAGAGTTTGGAATAGATGATAGAACCTCCTTCTAAATTAGGAATCAAACAATAGTGTTCCCTTCCATCAAATTAAATATCTCTTCAAGTTGCACATTTTCCCTTCTTTGGCTTCCTAGCACTGCAATGTCCCAAACAAGGTAGCATTTTTGCTTCGCTCTGAAGATTTCCTAGAATCAAAGTGGCCAATGTTGGAACTCACTCCTTTTGTCAAAGAGAAATACATGACCAGTGAAAATCCCAATCTTGAAATTTTACCCTTGTTCTTCCATATCCTACCAGTTGCTCTTAAAGACATAGAGGTAGGCAAGGAAAAGTGGATACACGAGGAAGTGCGAAAAGAATGGCACATGGCTTTGGATGCATTACGTCCAATCAATGGAGTGACATTTCATGAAGGTGATGATGAAGGGGAGTTTAGAGATGAAATTGTGAAAGAAAACTTGCATATTCTAACACCCTCACTAAGGTATCATGTCCCTCGAATTCAAGCACATGAACGAATATGTCAAGGGAGGACACCTCACTGAGAGAGAGAGAGAGAGAGAGAGAGAGAGAGAGAGAGAGAGAGAGAGAGATTTTAGATAGCCGATGTTTTCAAATATCTGATATTTTTGGATATCTAATTGATTTTAGTGGCATTGAAAAGCAAAAGTTTATTCTTTGGGTCCCTCAGTCTGAGAATCACATTTTTCTGCAGATAATATCAAGGGATTGCAGTTGTAAGGCTCAGGTGGGCAAGATTATGATGTACAGTTATGGTGTTCCTTGAATAAACTAGAATTTCAGGAGGGTTGGGAAAAGTTTGTGAATCGTCATGGGGTGCAGATGGGAGATTTTTCTAGTGTTCAAGTACATATCAAAGTCATGTTTCAAGGTTAAGATATTTAGAAGAATAGGGTGTGTGAAAAATCTTACTGCTTGTCATTTTATAAATACAAATGTTGATACAAGATGCCCTTCTAACAAATTAGGCAGCTTAACTCAACTAATGGGCAGCAAGTTATTGATCGATCAGGTTTCTGGTGAGAAAAATAATAATACCATCGATGCAATGGACAAAAAATAAAAATCACAAGGATAATTGTATTTACTACAATTCTCAGACCGAACATTTTAATTGTATTTGTACAAGGAGGAATGTTAAAACTTAAAATAGACAAATCATTATTAATTTTTGTTGCAGGCCACTCTGGCAAGAACCCTGAACATTATGAATCCTCTGCTCTAGTGAATTCTTCCCTTACTTTCAAATCAAACAAACCATTTTGGTCAATGGAAATGTAGTCCCAAAATGTAGGCAAGCCATATATGCTGGTAAGATCATATTCTCTACTTTCTCATGTTTTAATCAAGAGGAGTATCTAAGTGGAAAGGTTTACCAAGTTAACATGACAGAAAATAGTTTTTCAATTACATTTTACTGAAGGATATTTGATGGTCTAATATAATTTATTTTATTCTGTAATATGAACATCTACATTTTGTGCGAGTTGTAAGATTTAACAGGAGTGTATCAAGTTAATGGAAAACATGAATGCATTTGGTCAAAATGTTAACCTTTGGATTAGATCATATAGAATTTTGTTGTTGGGAATAAACATTATGAAGAGAAAAGAAATGATAGATTCACAATATTAGCAATAAAAATCTACCTAATCGAAAAGAAATGATAGATCATAAATTTGATCCAAAATATTAGCAACAAAAATCTACCTAATCTAACTCTATAATTAACATTTTCACCATTATAGATTGTGAAAACCTTGTGAATTTAAGTAATGTGTTTGGTTTAAATAACTTAATTTTGTGTCATGTGGTTTAACATTGCAGGAGTTCCCAAAACTAGATGAATGTCCTCTTCACTTACCAAGAGAAAAAGGCATGGTAGTTATTGTGAATAAAGAGTGTAAGGTGCACTAAGCATGATTGGGCAGTGATCATTCGAGGCTCATATCTCAGACCCTATGAGAGGTATTGGAAAATCATGAGATGCTACAGGACTGTGTTTCAGAGGCCTACAATAACCTCTCTCCTTTCTGGGAGATTCAAATTTGTTTGAATTTGGCACACCAATCTCACTTGATGCCAAAACTTGTAGTGAGGGTCAGTTGAAAGTTACACCACTGGGTTTCTTCTAAACCATTCATCCTAGCACCGAATGGCCTGCTCCATTAGCTCCAGTTGGGTGGGTAAACACTAGTGACAACCTTGTTTTAACCACAGAGTCACTAGAACGTTCGCGACCACGCCGGACCAAAGTGTCCCCAAGGTGCACTAAGCATGATTGGGTAGCTCGTATCTTGGACCCTGTGAGAAGTATTGGCGAACCGTAAGATGCTATAGGACCATATTTTTGATGCCTACAATAATTTCTCTCCTTTATGGGAGATTCAATTTTTTTTTAATTTTGCATGCCAATCTCGCTTGATGCCAAAACATGCAGTGACAGTCAGTTGAAAGTTGCACCACCGGGTTTCTTCCAAACCATTTTTTCTGGCACCGAATGGTCTAGGCCATTAGCTCCAATTGGGTGGATAAACACTACTCACAACTTAATTTTTTTGAACGTGAATTCACTAGAACATTCATGAACATGCCAGACCAAAGTGTCCCCAAGGAGCACTAAGCAACATTCTGTATGTTGGTGAGCATTCTGGTGTGTCAAGAGGCAAAGCGGGACCATTCCTAGTGCAAACCTACCCAACCAGACATGATGGAAGCATCAATTTTTTCCACAATGAACAGATGTCGCTTCTCCAAGGGAGATGGGGACATGACCATAAAGGGTCATTGGCAAATGTAAAGAGACCAAGAATGGTCATTTGAATGCATTGTGGAATGTGTCTATGATTTGAAATGGAGTAAATTGATTCTCTATTATCTTGTTATCACTTACATGTCTGTATTACATAATTTAATTGGCATTTGAAGGCAAGGAATTAACTAGTGTCTTATGAAATAGTGTTTTGTTGCAGGGATATACAAGATATATGGTGGTGGAGAGACCACAAATGGTGGTAAATGTTGATTGAAGGTGCATGAAGCAACACTAGTCATTGTTGCGAGAATATACTCCAAAGGATGAGTATATTTTGTGATGGATCTACTCTATTGGAGTCCATAGGGATGTGTTAGATCCATTGGAGGGATCTAGAGAGATTTGCAAGAGTTGTTTTGAACAAGCCCTGACCTAGAGACCCTAGAAAGGTGGGTTTGGTACCTAGAATGATAGGTCATTATTTTCTCAATAAAAATTTGACAAAATCTTGATGTAGAAGAATCATTCCATGAATGTGCTTATTGATTCTCATGGAATGATGTGTCTTTCACATTTATAATAGAGTTCTAACATGATACATTGCATAAGATTTGATTTGACAAGGTGATCACCGGATTTGTGAAGTGAACTTTGAAGGATTTGCTTGGTTGAGAGCATCAAATACACATGAATACAATGTAGCACATAAATTTTGAATTCACTTAAATGATGAATTACACATGTGAACACACGTAGCACATAAAGCGTACACACAAAATTTCTTAAGTCATGAAGCATACATGTAGCACATAGATTATAAAGCATCCACATGAATTCACTTAAGTCATATATGTAGCTCATACACATGAATTTAGGTTATGAAGAATGTACTTGAATATAAATGAATATACTTAAGGCATAAATCCTAAACATGAGTACATACACACAAGCATATTTACATACTAACAATGAATAAATGAACACACAATTAACAAATTGGATCGAATATAAATAATCTAAATTACTTAATTACCTTACCCTTGTCAACATCGGACACATGAACCCCCTCACATTACCCTCCAGTGGCAACTAGTGACACCTACATCAGTATGTAATAAGACATGATCGTAAAAATTAGAAAACAAATGTAGATATACTATTATAATAAAAGGAAACCAATGAGTATATTAAAATATATCTACCTATTAGGCCATTTTTCTGTCAGTGCAAAAATCTTATGAAAATGTCCTCTTTCCTTGCAAGTTTTCTTGAAGTGTCCTGCCCCTGGTAGTTTATGTTGTCACCAACCTCCAGTCCAAATTGCATTGCCTGAATCACATAACCCAGAAAGTTATTCGAGTTTCAAGGTCTGCAAGAAATGTTTTCAAAATCTGCCACAGTGTCGAAAACCCATAGTGTTTTAAAAAATCTATGATGTTTTTGATCTTTTGCCGAAAACCCTCGTTGTTTTTGACCTGTGCCTTCCAGCTTTGGTGCGCTTATCTTTTGGTCTGCATGCAAACTCTGTGTGTTTTCAGTCTTCTGTTGTGTCGAAAACCCTATGTGTTTTTGACCTCGTAGTTTCTTGTTTGTTGGTTGTTCCCTAACTGCGCAAGTGTGATGGGTGGTGGGCCTGGGTTTTTAAAGGCTCTTCTCTGATTGGTTGTCACATGGCCGCATGTCAGACTTCTCTGACATGTGATCATGCGACCACTTGCCACCTGTCCATGTGGGTCTGGTTATTCCTGTTGTTCATCTTGGCTGGTAGTTATGTCTTCATTCCGCAACTTGGCGATTTATGGTTATCTCTTGTTCACTGGTTTCTAGCGGTTATTCCCTTAGCACTCAACGACCTAGCGGGCGGTCTTTTCTCTTTGGTCACATATTCTCTTCATTCTTGGCGGCTAGCGGCTAACATCTCATGAACTTGTGAACGGTTAGTCACGTAGTCGCTAAATGCTCAGCGTTTGGTTCGTGGGTTCCAGTACTTTTCATTGCCCAGAGTCAGAGATCGAAGATCTATGGTCGGCGTGTGATCGCATGGAATATTTTTTCCCCATGCGATCATGCACCCACCATTCGATTTGGTGCCGATGGTTTGTTTGCTGTGGGCCCACTGGCAGAGGTGGTGATGTCACGGCCTTTGGTTGGCTATCGCATGATCGCATAGCCCAATCTTTGGCTATGCGATCATGCGACCGGTCGACACGTGTCCTTGGAGCCTGGTGAGAGGTGGTAATATGGCATACGTGGGGGTGACGCGGCAGATCCTATTGTTGGCACATGATCTCATGGGAGGTTTCGAGCCCATGCGATCATGCACCTACCATTTGATTTTGAGGGCCTGTTTGCGGATGTGTCAGCAGTCCCCCTGCTGTGTTTTGATTGGTTGCCATTGTGCCAAGTGGCAGGGGGTTTGCGGTGGGACCCGTGTTTCAAATGCCCGAGCATGTTTGACTTCGGCGGTGAGTCCTAACGGTTAGTCACATGTTCACATAGCCTTTTTCAAGGCTATGCGATCATGCGACTAACATTTGCGTTAGGACTTAGCGGTGGCGGTAGCGGGAAGGTTAAAGTCTGTGGGTTGTCGCATGTTCGCATAGCCTGTCTCCATGCTATGTGATCATGTGACCAGGCATAAAGTGAAGCCCGGATTCCTATGGCGGTGAGATTTGTGACCGCACGATTGCGCGATTGAGAGAAAACGGTTAAGAAACAAAAGCTTGTGAAATGCATGGTGACCGTTTATTTTCAAATTTGGATTTGCAGCGACAGGAGGTACCCAAAATTTATGGTTTTTTGGCCATTTTTTGATTGGTTTGGTGGCACCAGTGGTTGTAGCCCTGGCCCTAGCTGTCCGTAGCTTGTTGCAACCCATTTTGGGTTCCCATGGCAACTAGTGGTATAAAGTGTCAAAATTTTGACTTGTTCAGGGTTCCATTCTGTTTGGTTCCAGTGGGAAATAGAAGGCTCTGTCACATTGCATGTAAGCTAAATAGAATTTCTGGAAGTCTTTTGCAGGTTATTGAAGTGGTTTGATCTCTGTCTTACTTTGATCATGTACATGACTCATTATACTTAATGTAAGTTTTTCATGCTTGCAAGTCTCTCCTTGGTGTCATTCTTGTGAATCTTGGATTTTCTGATCCATTGCATAGGGTTCCCTTTGCATATGTTCTGGTCTATAGTTCTTGGTCTAGGATCAAGTGAAATATACTTTAGAGGGGACATAGATTCAGTCTTGGTTGTCTACAGAAAGATCTTATAAGTAGTGGATGGGCTGGAATGTTTATATTTATGGCTATGAGTCAATGACAATAGTTAGTTCATGTTCTCATTATTTATATGTGAGGTCTGCCCAATGGATAATGGCACTGATCAAGGGTTAGTATATTCAGTGGAGTCCAATGTTTGATGGGTTTTGGCTATTTCCTGCATCTCTATATATCAATACCATCACCAGTAATACCCTTCACAAGACCATTTTACGCTGCATAGTAGAGTTGATTCAATGAATACCTGGTTAGTATTTAGTAATCCTTTACCATGATCTGCTATTTAAATCCAGAAGTATAAGGTGTGTAGTGAGTTTGAATTTTGTCTGGATTTGGTGCACCCGCCTTGGTTTTGTAGAGCCAGAAGTAGAAGAGGGCATTTTAAGTCCCTATAGTTGGTCCAGTTACCCTAAGACCTCATAGCATTTTGGAGTTAACCATTCCTAAAATCCATTTGAGGGTATTTTGCAGCCATTTATGCATAAGAGTTTTCGGACACCAACAAGATGGCGACTCTGCTGGGGAGAACAATGAAAAGGAAGTTTATCTGTTAGAATCTCTGGTTGTTTAAAAATTTTGCAGTATCTTATTAACCAGATTGATTTGCCCATCCGAGTCACCAACAAGATGGCGACTTTGCTGGGGAGGCCATTGGAAAGAGTCAAATACAAAAACAAAGCGTTTGCTAAAATTTTCTCACCTAGTTGTGAGTGGTGGCTCTGATTTGTCACTGTTTGATCAATGTTCCTTCTGATAAACAGTGAGTTACTTGGAGTTTTTTATTGGTTGGGAGAAACTCTACATTGCAAAAGCTGATGGAGTTCCTTGGTGAGCTCAAGATCTTCCCTGCCTTTCAGTCAACAAAGTTTTCTATTGCAAAAGTTCCAGGTATTTATGATTACAATGTTTCCCTATCAAGTATTTAGTGCTAGTATAAAGGGAAGACTGAGATAAGATGAGTGGCTCTCATCTTGCATTAAATGAAATGAATAATCAGGGGAAAAGTCAGTCTAGGCGGCTGGGTTTTCTCAGGTTGGATAGACCTTTGGACTATGTTCTTCCAGGGTCCCCTCACTCTTTTCCTAGTAAGCTTTTGGGTTTGATTCCTGCCTTTGATTGGAAGTTTGATTCAGCAGTCAGACATGTCCTAGCATTTTATAGATTCATTATAGAATATCAGATTTTGGATGAGGATGTTAGCATGATATTTTTTGGGAGATCCCTCAAGGGAGTTGCATCTAATTGGTATCTAAATCTGCCCGCAAAATGCATTTCTTCTTTGATTTAGTTTAAGTGGTTGTTCTTGGAGGAGTTTGCTGATGATAATGAATGGAATGAATTGCAAAAGGACCGTCAACAAAAGGGGAATGAATGTTGTATTCCAGAGCAATCCATTTCTAGTGCTAAGGATACTTCTTCTGACGAGTCTTTGTCAGAGGAGTGTTCAGATTGTGGCAATGAGCAAGAATCCGGGTCAAGGTGTGCAAGATCCTCCATTCATTCAGAAATGTCTGAATGTGATTTTAGTGGCTATTCAGGTGAGGATGATGAAGGCAGTGATGCTGATGTGTCCTCATGTGAATCAGATGAGGCATGGGAGGAAGAGAGTAATGGTGGAAGTGAACACTCCTTCAGTGAGGAGTATGAAGACAAGGAAGTGGTGTTTGAATATGATATTAGTGAGTCTTCATATGGTTCTATTTTTTCTTCATGGGCTGTGAGTTTCCATGAGGTTGAGATTGGTGCTGATTTTAAAGTGTTTTCTAATGCTTTATATGATGAAGAATTTGATTTTCAGCCCATTTTCTCATTGATGATCAGCATGGTGCATTGCGTGGAATAATCAATCTTCTATTTGAATAACATGTGGAGGTCTCAGATTCAGTTGAATCAGGATGCCCATTTTCCATCTGTGGGTATCAATCTGACTATTCATTTGAGGTCCAGCCGGTTGCACCTGGGGAAATGCAAAGATAGGGTCTAGATGAGGCTTTTCAGCAGGTAGAGTGTGAGTTCTTTGTGTTTCCAATTGGTGGCATACATGAATCAGTGGAGAAGAATAGGCTCTTATCTGATGATGTTGTTCATGGGTATACTGATTTGTTTCTTCAAAGTGAGCAAGATGGAGAGAGTGCCAAAAAATTTTACATGCACTGTGAAGAAAGCTACTTTGTTCTTCCTGATATGCTAGTTGAACATGTTGACAAGCCTATGGAGACAAATGAAAACAAAATATCTGGTGTGCCTCATGAAGGAAGAAATGAAAATCAGATTTTTGACAGAGGCAGGAATTAACTCATGTTTGTTGCTTTAGGTTTTTGTAAAAAATGTACACTCTGTAAATATCTTTCCCTTTCCTGTTGTGTGTTTTTCCTTCCTGTTCCCTGCATTTTTTGAGTTCCTTATTTTTGTCTAGTGGTTGGTTTGGTCTCCCAGTGATTTTGAATTCTTGCCATGCCTGCAAGAGACATGCATCCCCAACTAGAGCCACTGTTAGGCCATTTTTCTGTCAGTGCAAAAATCCTATGAAAATGTCCTCTTTCCTTGCAAGTTTTCTTGAAGTGTCTTGCCCCTGGTAGTGAATGTTGTCACCAAGCTCCAGTCCAAATCGCATTTCCTGAATCACATAACCTAGAAAGTTATTCGAGTTTCAAGGTTTGCAAGAAATATTTTCAAAATCTACCACATTGTCGAAAACCCATAGTGTTTTCATAAATCCATGATGTTTTCGATCTTTCACCGAAAACCCTCGTTGTTTTCAACCTGTGCCTTCCAGATTTGGTGCGCTTATCTTTTGGTCTACATGGAAACTCTGTGTGTTTTCGGTCTTCCGCTGTGTCCAAAACCCTTTGTGTTTTCGACCTCACAGTTTCTTCTTTGTTGGTTGTTCCCTAACTGCGCAAGTGTGATGGGTGGTGGGCCTGGGTTTTCAAAGGCTCTTCTCTGATTGGTTGTCGCATGGCCGCATGTCAAACTTCTTTGACATGTGATCATGCGACCGCTTGCCACCTATCTGTGTGGGTCCGGTTCTTCCTATTGTTCATCTTGACTAGCGGTTATGTCTTCATTTCGTGACTTGGCGACTTGTGGTTATCTCCTGTTCACTGGTTTCTAGCGGTTATTCCCTTAGCACTCAGTGACCTCGCGGGTGGTCTTTTCTTTTTGGTCACGTATTCTCTTCATTCTTGGTGGCTAGCGGCTAACATCTCACGAACATGCGAATGGTTAGTCGCGTAGTCGCTAAATGCTCAGTGGTTGGTTCATGGGTCCCAGTTCTTTTCATTTCCCAGAGTTAGAGATCGAAGATCTACGATCGGTGTGTGATCACATGGAATATTCTTTCCCCATGCGATCATGTGCCCACCGTGCGATTTGGTGCTGATAGTTTGTTCGCTGTGGGCCCGCTGGCAGAGGTGGTGATGTGGCGGCCTTTGGTTGGCTGTCGCATGATCACATAGCCCATTCTTTGGCTATGTGATCATGCGACTGGTCGACAAGTGTCCTTGGGGCCCAGTGAGAGGTGGTAATATGATGTATGCAGGGGTGACATGGCAGATCCTGTGGTTGGCGCATGATCTCATGGGAGGTTTCAAGCCCATGCGATCATGCGCCCGCCATTCAATTTTGAGGGCCTATTTGCGGATGGGTTAGCGGTCCCCATGCTATGTTTCGATTGGTTTCCGGTGTGCCAGGTGGCAGGGGGTTTGCGGTGGGACCCATGTTTGAAATACCCAAGCATGTTTGACTTCGACGATGAGTGCTAACGGTTAGTCGCATGTTTGCATAGCCTTTTTCAAGGCTATGTGATTATGCGACTGACGTTTGTGTTAGGACTTAGCGGTGGTGGTTGCAGCAAGGTTAAAGTCTACGGGTTGTCTCATGTTCACATAGCCCGTCTCTGTGCTATGCAATCATGCGACCAGACATAAAGTGAAGCCTGGATTCCTGTGGCGGTGAGATTTGTGACTGCGCGATTGAGAGCAAACGGTTAAGAAACACAAGCCCGCGAAATGCATGGTGACCATTTATTTTCAAATTTGGATTTGCAGCAATAGGAGGTACCCAGAATTTATGGTTTTCTAACCATTTTTTGATTGGTTTGGTGGCAGTAGTGGTTGCAGCCCTGGTCCTAGCTATCCGTAGCTTGTTGCAACCCATTTTGGGTTCCCATGGCAGCTAGTGGTATAAAGTGTCAAAATTTTGACTTGTTCAAGGTTCCATTCTGTTTGGTTCCAGTGGGAAATAGAAGGCTCTATCACATTGCATGTAAGCTAAATAGAATTTTTGAAAGTCTTTTGTAGGTTATTGAAGTGGTTTGATCTCTTTCTTACTTTGATCATGTACATGACTCATTATACTTAATGTAAGTTTTTCATGCTTCCAAGTCTCTCCTTGGTGTCATTCTTGTGAATCTTGGATTTTTTGATCCATTGCATAGGGTTCCCTTTGCATATTTTCTAGTCTTTAGTTCTTGGTCTAGGATCAAGTGAAATATACTTTAGAGGGGACATAGATTCAGTCTTGGTTGTCTACAGAAAGATCTTATAAGTAGTGGATGGGCTGGAATGTTTATATTTATGGCTATGAGTCTTTGACAACAGTTAGTTCATGTTCTCATTGTTTGTATGTGAGGTCTACCCAATGGATAATGGCACTGATCAAGGGTTTGTATATTCAGTGGAGTCCAATGTTTGATGGGTTTTGGCTATTTCCCGCATCTCTATTTATCAATACCATCACTAGTAATACCCTTCACAAGACCATTTTACCCTGCATAGTAGAGTTGATTCAATGAATACCTGGTTAGTATTTAGTAATCCTTTACTATGATCTACTATTTAAATCCAGAAGTATAAGGTGTGTAGTGAGTTTGAATTTTGTCTCGATTAGGTGCACCCGCCTTGGTTTTGCAGAGCCAGAGGCAGAAGAGGGCATTTTAAGTCCCTACAGTTGGTCCAGTTACCCTAAGACCTCATAGAATTTTGGAGTTAACCATTCCTAAAATCCATCTGAGGGTATATTGGCAGCCATTTATGCATAAAAGTTTTCAGACACCAACAAGATGGTGACTCTGCTAGGGAGAACAATGAAAATGAAGTTTATCTATTAGAATCTCTGGTTGTTTCAAAATTTTGCAGTATCTTATTGACCAGATTGATTTGCCCATCCGAGTCACCAACAAGATGGTGACTTTGCTGGGGAGGCCATTAGAAAGAGTCAAATACAAAAACAAAGCGTTTGCTAAAATTTTCTCACCTAGTTGTGAGTGGCGGCTCTAATTTGTCTCTATTTCATCAGTGTTCCTTCTAATAAACATTGAGTTACTTGGAGTTTTGTATTGGTTGGGAGCAACTCTACATTGCAAAAGCTAATTGAGTTCCTTGGTGAGCTCAAGATCTGCCCTGCCTTTCAGTCAACAAAGTTTTCTGCTACCAAAGTTCTAGGTATTTATGATTACAATGTTTCCCTATCAAGTATTTAGTGCTAGTATAAAGGGAAGACTGAGATAAGATGAGTGGCTCTCATCTTGCATTAAATGAAATGAATAATTAGAGGAAAAGTCAATCTAGGCAGCTGGGTTTTCTCAGGTTGGATAGGCCTTTGGACTATGTTCTTCCAGGGTCCCCTCACTGTTTTCCTAGTAAGCTTTTGGGTTTGATTCCTGCCTTTGATTGTAAGTTTGATTGAGCAGTTAGACATATCCTAGCATTCTATAGATTCATTATAGAATATCAGATTTTGGATGAGGATGTTAGCATGATGTTTTTTGGGAGATCCCTCAAGGGAGTTGCATCTAATTGGTATCTAAATCTGCCCCCAAAATGCATTTCTTCTTTGATTGAGTTTAAGTGGTTGTTCTTGGAGGAGTTTTCCTGATGATAATGAATGGAATGAATTGCAAAAGGACCGTCAACAAAAGGGGAATGAATGTTGTATTCTAGAGCAATCCATTTCTAGTGCTGAGGATACTTCTTCTGATGAGTCTTTGTTAGAGGAGTATTCAGATTGTGGCAGTGAGCAGGAATCGGGGTCAAGGTGTGCAAGATCCTCCATTCATTCAGAAATGTCTAAATGTGATTTTAGTGGCTATTCAGGTGAGGATGATGAAGGCAGTGATGCTGATGTGTCCTCATGTGAATCAAATGAGGCATGGGAGGAAGAGAGTAATGGTGGAAGTGAAGACTCCTTCAATGAGTATGAAGACAAGGAAGTGGTGTTTGAATGTGATAT
Organism: Chamaecyparis obtusa; assembly: GCA_027943335.1. Taxonomy (NCBI): domain Eukaryota; kingdom Viridiplantae; phylum Streptophyta; class Pinopsida; order Cupressales; family Cupressaceae; genus Chamaecyparis; species Chamaecyparis obtusa. The sequence continues at coordinate 53,610 of BSBK01003261.1, forward strand.
CAGTGAGTCTTCATATGGTTCTATTTTTTCTTCATGTGCTGTGATTTTCCATGAGGTTGAGATTGGTGTTGATTTTAAAGTGTTTTCTAATGCTTTATATGATGAAGAATTTGATTTTCAGCCCATTTTCTGTCATGATGATCAGCATGGTGCATTGTGTGGAATAATCAATCCTATGTTTGAAGAACATGTGGAGGTCTCAGATTCAGTTGAATCAGGATGCCCATTTTCCATCTGTGGGTATCAATCTGACTATTCATTTGAGGTCCAGCCGGTTGCACCTGGGGAAATGCAAAGACAGGGTCTAGATGAGGCTTTTGAGCAGGCAGAGTGTGAGTTCTTTGTGTTTCCAATTGGTGGCACACATGAATCAATGGAGAAGAATAGGCTCTTATCTGATGATGTTGTTCATGGGTATATTGATTTGTTTCTTCAAAGTGAGCAAGATGGAGAGAGTGCCAAAAAATTTTACATGCACTGTGAAGAAAGCTACTTTGTTCTTCCTGATATGCTGGTTGAACATGTTGGCAAGCCTATGGAGACAAATGAAAACAAAATGTCTCATGTGCCTCATGAAGGAAGAAATGAAAATTAGATTTTTTACAGAGGTAGGAATTAACTCATGTTTGTTGCTGCAGGTTTTTGTAAAAAATGTACACTCTATAAATATCTTTCCCTTTCTTGTTGTGTGCTTTTCCTTCCTATTCCCTGCATTTTTTGAGTTCCCTATTTTTGTCTAGTGGTTGGTCTGCTCTCCCAGTGATTCTAAATTCTTCTCATGCCTGCAAGAGATATGCATCTCCAACTAGAGCCACTGTTAGGCCATTTTTCTTTCAGTGCAAAAATCCTATGAAAATGTCCTCTTTCCTTGCAAGTTTTCTTGAAGTGTCCTGCCCCTGGTAGTTAATGTTGTCACCAAGCTCCAGTCCAAATCGTATTTCCTGAATCACATAACCCAGAAAGTTATTCGAGTTTCAAGGTCTGCAGGAAATGTTTTCAAAATCTACCACAATGTCGAAAACCCATAGTGTTTTAAAAAATCCATGATATTTTCGATCTTTCATGGAAAACCCTCGTTGTTTTCAACCTGTGCCTTCCGGTTTTGGTGCACTTATTATTTGGTCTGCATGGAAACTCTGTGTGTTTTCGATTTTTCACTGTGTCGAAAACCCTGTGTGTTTTCGACCTCACAGTTTCTTGTTTGTTGGTTGTTCCCTAAGTGCGCAAGTGCGATGAGTGGTGGGCCAGAGTTTTCAAAGGCTCTTCTTTGATTGGTTGTCACATGACCGCATGTCAGACTTTTCTGACATGCAATCATGTGACCACTTGCTGTAATACTCCAAAAATGGGCTATAAGTTCATTAATCTCCTACATCTTCAATTCGAACGAAATCGACATCAAAGTCCTAATCTAAGGCACATCTAAACATCATCGAATCATAATTGATTATCTTAAATTCTGCATCAGGGAATATTCTTAGTAATATTCTTAATCATCATAATTATCTTTAATTTTATAATTATTTGGCAATAAATCACATTTATCCTAAAGTTTGATTAATTGAATATTTTCATATTTAATTAATTAGATTTAATATCTTGCCACTTAATTGTGTAATTAAATTTAATTCTATCTATTATTAATTGTATTATTTAATTTTGACAATAAATCCAAATATCCTATGAATAATTGATTAAATTTTTATTTAATTAATTAAAGCAAGTTTTCATTATTTAATAATATAGTTTTTAATAAAAATTTGATTAAATAATTGATTAACCCATAAATCAATTGTTTTATTTTTAAAAGCAGTTAAGTTGGAAATAAATCACTTGATTATTAAATTAATTCATAAATAAAACATGCACAATCATAAAAGCAGACAACTATCAATTATCAATTAAAGCTAAACTCTATTTTGAGTTAAAACTTAGCTTTTGCATGTTTTTGTGAGTTAATTATCCTTTATTTAAAAATAACTCAAAAATCGACCTGAGTTATTTGAGTGATTTATGGCTTTTTTTACCATGCACCTCCAAAGCCCTGGATTTCTATAAAATCAAGGCTTCAGCTCATCTCTCAATCATCTCTCAAATTTGCATCCACAGGATCTCATAATTGTGCAAACTTATGTTGGAGAATTGGAATTGAAGAATCAAAGCTCTTGCGAATTGACATCTTTGTGAGATCAATCTTATTTTTGCATTCATATTGCATATCATTGTTAGATTAGCATTCATTGCATATCAATTTTCAATAGCATTCATAGCATATCAATTTTCATCTAGCATAGATTCATATCAAGTTTTCATATCATTGCATAGAAAATCCAAAAAAAATAGTTTAATTGCATTCAATCTCATATCTAGATCAATTGCATTCAAATCTTTCATTTAGGTGTCGTCTAGGTCATTGATCTCGATTACAATCTGAGAACATTAATCTCGCACCTATTAGAAGGCAGTAAATCGCTTGGTTAGATAGTTTTCAATTTTGCACGATTTTGATTATCACTAACCTCTAATGTTTACTGAATGTTGTGTATATAGATCAGGTATAATTTTCACACACACATTTCTGGTGCCCACCGTGGGGCAACCCACCTTTGCATGCTAGTTTTGATTTTTTTGGGGAGCTAAAACCCCAAAGTTTCAAAGATTTAATTTTATCTCCCAAACGGCTTAGATTTTTGGTCTGAAATTTTTTTTGCAAGTTGGAGACATATCAAGAAAGCTTCAAAAAAAAATTCATAATTTTTTGAATTATTTTGAATTTTTAATAATTTTTTTTTATTTTTCATAAAAAATTAATATCTGACGCAAATTAGCATATTTTTTTAAAAATTTATATATTCCGAAAGATCTTTAAATTCTACAGGGGCTCCATTCTTTTTGTTTTAAATTTGGACATGATATAATAGCTCAAATAGTCAATTTACAAAAACTAGTTTGTTTTGATAAAACGGGTCTCTAGGGCACAAATGAAGAGATTTTTCTAAAATTTTTGCATTTTTGGAAAGCTCTTTATTTTTTAGTAGGGATATCTATTCTAAATTTCTATTTTTGTGGCCAAAATCATATCAAAAAAATTAGATCTTGTTGACTAGGTCAAATGTAGTGCAAAAAAATTAAAATTTTGTGATGGGTATGCACTTATTTTTCATATGATTCAATGCATGATATGAGTTGTCATTTCGATTAATTTCTAGTTATTATTTCTCCTAACAATTGATTTTTAGACCTAACCCTAGGGTTTTCATAAGTTGAATATACCTTGCATGTCTTGTTGGCTTGTTGGAGAGTTCGTAGCTTGCTTGCATAGTAAAGCTCAACAAAAATTACTAAAAATCAGGTAAAATCTACTAAGCACGTTGCAAGGATCCCAGGTATTCTCCTTGTTCTGAAAATATTTCGATTTGGACTTAAAATAAATCTCTCACGTGTCAAGCTTGTGTGCATCTTTTCATGCTTTTGATCTATTTCTACACACTTGCATAATTTGATACTAGGTTGTGATCCCTTAAGGATTCATTAAGTAGTCTTAGAATACTTGTGATTGATCTTGATTGCTATCTTGGGTTATTAGACTCGCTAATCTGCCGGCTCCTCATTTCCGCCCTGTGGTTGCAATCTCAACGCCATAAAGGGGAGGGGTCAACAGGACAGAAGCGTTAAGTGTTCCACTTGGCAACCCTTTTATGCTTTTAGGAACTCACTTGTTTTCTAAGTTGGGGACTCGTTTTCAGCTTGTGTGAGGTGTTAAGTGTTCCACCTTGTGGACTCATCTCATATTCACTTTAAGCGTTAAGTGTTCCTTTTTCTGCTTTTTGAGTACTTTTGGTAGATTTGCTTTTGGGAATATATTTGTGCTCACATAGTAATTAGGCCCTATGAACACTATTTGTTATTCTTGAGAGATTAGATTCTTAGAGAAATCTTTCTTGATGACAAAATCCTTGTAGGTAGGGAGGATACTTAGTGCATTTCACATTCAACTTGGTTAGTGCATCTTCTCTTATTGATTGACACATTCTCTCTTTGGAGAGGTTGATAGATCACGTGGGGTTGATATCACGAGCTTGGGTGAATCAAAATTGGTTAGTGCGTCTTCTCTTATTGATTGACACATTCTCTCCCCAGAGAGGTTGATAGATCACGTGGAGTTGATATCACAGACCTTGGTGGAACAAAACTTTGTTTTAGCGTGTCAGATTAATCTACTTGCTTTGTTTGGGTTAAAAGTGAAAAGGTGTCAAAAACCTTGGATCTGGAGCCAAGTCCCCTTGTGGTATAAATCTGTGAGTCACCTTTAGAGAGAGTTAACCATAGCGGACAATCCCTTCACAGGGCAAACTGCGTTGATGGAACCTCAAGCGGTAATAGCCATTTTCTCCATGGTAGTGACAGCCGCTATATAAATGTCCTTGTGGAAGAAATCTCCACCGGTATGGTTCATTGTTGGGTTGTCAGATCTCCCTAGTAGCTCTTGAAGATTAAGTTCTCGGACTGTGTCAAAACCCTGGTGCGCCGGGATTGGAGTTCACCCCTTTGAATCATAAAAGTTGCAGAGTCAAACCATTACTAAAAACCCTAGAGAGGCCAATTTTTCATTTTCAGGTATATGTGTGTTATTGCAAAACTTTTCAGAACATACACAATTAGTACTCTCAGGGATTAGCACAATTTGGTCACTTGATTATTCATGCGCAAGGTTTCTTTTTCCCTTGTTCATTGTTTTCAGTCGTGCTTGGAATCACTTGCTTGCTATTCTGTGCACTTGTTTATCTGCTTGGCTATTAAAAATGATCAAATCTGGTATAACCTTCAAAATCTAGACAATACAATTTGCAAACAATCCAAAACTGAATACCTTAAATTTTGCAAAAATTGACGTAAAATCTTTTCTGGAGTCAAAAGTCATTTCAGGAAGTCAAAAGTCATATGAGTTTTGGTTAAGTGTCATTTCAGTATTGCCCATCTATCGTATGATTGAGAACCCAGTGTCGTACGAGTTTTCAAACCAGCAAATTCAAGAAAGTCAAAACCCTGTTAGCAACTGTCGTACAATTTTTGTCAACTGTTATTTCATTGCTACCCAACTGTCGTACGAGTTTAGCAACTATCATTTCATAGACTACCCAGTGTCGTATGAGTCTGCAGAGTGTCGTTTGGAAAAATTTGGGAGAGTTGTCAGAAATTGTCAAATTGCAAGATATCCAATGTTTTCAGCCTAGTTCCAGAATCTGTCAAAAATATCACTATGTCAGGAACAGAGCAGTAGCTATTAAAAATTAGTACACATGTCTCAAAGAATCAGTACACATGAGGAAGAAATTTTGATCGCTGCTATGATGAAGCAGCTGCAAGCTATGCAAGTCCAGCTTGACAAACTTGAGAAAGAAAAGGAACCTAAAGAGTTCTCCATGGAAACTCTATGCTCTTTTCCATTTGATAAAGAATTGTACATGTCACCATGCGTTAGGACAAAATGTGAGCAACGTGACAACCCTTATGATACTTCTTCCATAGAGAGTGACACATCAAGCTTTGGAGACTATGATGACTATGATGATAGGCAATGTAATGATACCTATGACACCTCTATTCCTAAGAGTCCTCCTCATCGTGTGTTCCTACTTATTACAAATGGGCCGTCACATTGGATAGATCGTGATGGTGATCCATATGATTCTGATTTTGAAAAAGACTTTGATGGCTTTTGTGGACAATACCTTGATGATGATCCATCTACTACTGCTGAGGACTATAAAATGCATCGTGCTAGCTTGAAACGTCAATACTATAAGGATCTCTCCTCTAAGAACTCTCTTGCTGAAAATAAAGATTATCTTCTCAAGCAAGATCATGTTAATGTTGAACCTTTGTCTAGTGATGGTTCCCTTCCATCCCCTACTTCCTCCAATACTCGTACATTTCCTAAAGCTTCCGAGTCTTTCAAATCTTTCACAAAATGTTCATCCGACACAAGCCCTCATACTTTTCATGCGGTTCCCTATAGTTATCCTCCAGGGCTACCTCTTAAAGAAACTCAAGCTAACCTTCACCTAGCTACAAATACTTTCAATGATGATAAACCTAAAGAGCCTAAGCTTTCATATGCTATAATTCCTACTTCAGCTAGTCCTCCACCATCTCTTCCAAAGTCTTCTATACAATCCCAACATGCTTCATTGTCCTTAGAAGTGGCTCCATGTCAAGAGGACTCTAAAAATGATGAAGAAAAGAACATAAAGAAAGATCAAGATCAAGAACCCTCCATGTCATCCAGTCCTTTTCGTGATGTCTCTTATCCACTTCATGGTTCTTTTGATCTGCACACCCTTTTTCATGCATTCCACCATGTCTTAAGTCTTCTCCTAAGCAAGATCAAGTTACTACTTACACAGTTGAGCTTATTGACAATCAAAATAACCTTACTACACTTGCACTTTCCAAAGATGATACTTCCATTAAGGTTGTCAAAAATGGTGTTGTTACTTCCAATGTGTTAGCGGTTTTTCTTGTATCCCTCAACTCTAAAAGAGAAACATGAAGACCAGACCCGGGGATTTTTATCCAGCAACACAAATCTACTTGTTCATACAAACTGAGGGGCAAGAAAAGACTAATTAATGAGGATTTGATCCTCCTTCTGCTTCGAGTTCCACACACTCAGGCGGGTGCACCTAAAACATGATAAGATCTGCATACATATAACTCACTAGCTAAAACCCTTTATGCAGACATGAAAATCGGTGGATAATTCTTAGACTTATAAAACATGGGAGTCCAACTCAACCAGTCTTATACAGGATCCCACCTGTATGATCTACTAAGAACTAGAAAAATGGCCAATGTGATAACAAGGATAAACTCCTTCTTCTCTTCAAACCCGGAGGCTCAGACAGGCTAACCTAATGATTCACTCTTCAAAGAATCGACAAATAAATTGTACTTTTTAAATACAATCAAACATGAATGTGCATAACAATATGAAAGTAAAATGATTTGTAATTAATGCTTGATGATGAAAACTGTAGGACAAGCAAAAGACCAGTGCCTTATCTATTGGGCATCAGAGTCAAACAACCATGCATTCCCAAAAAAACTTAACTCCAAACTCAAAGAAACCAAGTGAAGTGCCTTACAAATCACTCTTCTCATTCCAGTTCCTAGACATCAAATTCACGTATAAATCTTAAATTCTCAAAGCCTGCACTCAAGATTGACTCTCTCCTTGAAAGAAACTTGAAAACAAGATCACAGCTACCTTATAACTAGTGCATCAAAATGCCTTACAAACTGATACACAAGAACTAAGACCAAATACACGAAGACATTAACCAGAACTGAATAGAGATTCCATTGTTTTTCTATTAAAATTCCTCTGGTTCAACATATTTACATGACAAAGAAACACAGAGAAAATAAGAAAAAGGGCCTGAATACTGCCTAACAGCATAAATTTTCAACAACTTTGTTACAATGAGAAAAATCCAAGATATAGCAATTGAGAGTCCATTCCCAAAACCAACTGACAGCTGTCCCTCTTGCATAAAAATATCTTCAACATTCCTCATCTCCCTGAAACTGATTCCCAAGCTGATCCACATTCTGCAAAAACTTCCAATCTGATCTGCAACCGATCTTGATTCCCGGATTTCAAACCTGAACTGCTCTTATCAACTGCTTTGAAACTAAAAATAGTCATCACCATTGGAATCCTTATTCCGAGACCTTTCCGGAAACATATAACACTTATATGTTTTGTTAAAAAATAAATTTTCAGGCCCCTTTTCCGTGAACAGCTTATCCTTTAAATTTTTGAATTTATGCCCTATAGTCTAAACTATATCATTTCATAAATTCAGCTTTAATTTGCAACTTTATATCATTTTCTGCATATACCCACAGAATGCACCAGAAAGTGCCACTTGTCACTATCTCATTGCATGCTTAGACAAACCTCAAGTTAACCCACTGATTGGGAGAAATGGCGAATGACATTGATCTCCAAATCTCTGAATCTTTCTTTGACCATGGTTATCATTTGGAGAACTAGCGATTTGGAGAACTCGCGACTACATACTCTCCAATTCTCTGAATCTTTTTTTCACCATGGTTATCATTTGGAGAACTAGCGATTTGGAGAACTCACGACTTGGAGAACTCGCGACTTGGAGAACTCGCGACCAAGTGTATTCTCCAATTCTCTGAATGATTTTCCTTAACTTTCAAGCATTTGGAGAACTAGCGACTTGGAGAACTAGTGACTTGGAGAACTCATGACTTGGAGAACTCGTGACCAAGTGTATTCTCCAATTCTCTGAATGTTTATGACTTAACCATTTGCATTTGGAGAACTAGAGACTAAGCATTCTCCAATTCTCTGAATGTTATCTCCTTAACCACTAGCATTTTTCGCCAGCATTTTTATGCAAAATTTAGTGTTTTATGGTCACTGGCATGCATCCCAATGCAATAGTTGTGCACACTCTTGAGAGCCTTCTTCTCTTTATTCATTTCATTATGTGAGTGGTATATCTTTTAAACACTTGAAATGGTCATTTCTTGAGCAATGTGGGATTAAACTTTTGGAAGCAATGCTGATTTTTTATTGCTGCGAGTACTCAGAGGACCATAACTTTTGATTGTCAAACTAAGTTTTTCTAAAATTTTTGCTGTACACTGCACACATTGTCATCTCAAACATATGTAAAATTCAGCCCGACCCAGTTTGTATTTTTTGAGATATGATAAAAAATGTGACTGGCTGTATATTGACACTTTTTTTTTAACTGGCTCTTGCCTTCAACCTTTTTTTTTATTGTCTTCTTCTTCACATGCTTTGCATTTGTCTATGATATTTGGCATCACAAAATCACTTTGCTTTGATTTTCTCAAACTCTGAGACAAGACCTTGATGCATTGCCCTCTAGAAAACAACAATGATAAATGAACACCAGTAACACTAGCCATTTCTATGTACACAATATCTTGTGCTCAATCTTAGTGATAAATCACACTGGTGACGCACTTCTTTGCTCTCACACATCATGGCATTATCTTGTCTGGGCCATTTATTTCACTTTTACCCTTTGCAAAGATTGTCAAATAACATTAGCTGACATCCGGGAGCGGCCTTAAAAACTGGCCAATAGCTATCATAAGATCATGTCACTGAGCACACATGTTCACCTCCAACAAACAAATATGCATGTCAAAGAAGAAATTTCAAAGAGACCCGAACCACAAGATAAAATTGACCAAAGTTAGCCACTTAAAACATTGCCTTTCTGCTCTATCTGAAATCACTTAAGTTGGCTCTAGAACTGGCTTTGAAAATTGACCAAATCACCTGAACAAACCTCATCGCGTGACTGACATAAACCTTGAGATACATAGAATCACCCTGCAAAATGACATCACTTGACTGTACCTGAGGTGAAAGTTATTAACCTTTGAAGTTTCCCTTTTCATTCTGCTCTTGCCAACACACTGTCAGAACTTGATAAACTGCATCTGGAATTAGCCTTGAAAAGTGCACGAATGGATTGGCAGGATGCTCGAATCAGAATGAGATACAATATAACTTGTCAGCAATACAGGACAACAAGAATTTTGAAAATAGGATCATCCTGTGAAAATTTATTAGTAGGCAAAGAAGGCCTTTGACAAACTTGCAGAAAACATAACTAGGCAATTTGCACTTTTTGCAAACAGAAAAGGTCTAGCAAATTGACCAAATGAATGCATCAAGAGCCACAATCTTACAGCATGGAAGTATTTTATGTCTACTATACACTGAGACAAACATACTGATGACTTGATCAACAGGGCATGAGTTATTCATAGTTGAAATAGGGCTCTAGAAAACTGGTGAATAACCAAACAGTGCAAAACACAAAAGCTGCAAATGGAATCAGCTTCAATTTCTCATCAGATGGATTTATCACAAGCTACAAACTGACAGGGGTAGACTACAACTTGTCTATAATGCAGAGAAATTATTAAAACCTTTCTACCAATCCACCAGGTACAAGTTATAACATGTCGAACAGGGTTCCCGACAAAACTAGGAAAAGGGCCAAGTGCAGAAACTAGAAAACACCTCTGGAAGGGGATGAATAAATGGGGTCAAAACTTATCACATAGGCCTAAAACCTGACACATAGAGAGTATGCAAAGTGTACAACAAGATGCTAGGCTCATATTTTCATGATGCTCTCCAGGGTGCATTTTATTCAACATCAAAGTGACCCTTCCCAGTGAATTTTACACTTAAGCATTTTTTGACTTAGAGACCTCCTAGAAATGAATTGATGCAAACCCATTTAAACATGCCATCTAAGGACTCAAAAAAACTCGATAGGATGAAAGGCAATGGACAAGTAAATTTTTTGAAACCACCCGGAAAACACTCAGTTCCCACATGCATCCTGAAAGCAAAAATAATACAAATGCATGCTAATGTGTCCCATTACTCAAAATTTTTTAAGGGTACCAACACAATGTTAAGCCTATTGAAAATCAAGAGAAAAATTATGTGCTTGTGCTATCCAAAGATCCTTGTCAAGATCAAAGTCTTGCATCTTCTTATTCTACCACTTCATGTTCATTTCCACTTTCTACTCTTCCTAAGTCTTCACAAGCTTTGAACAATCCTATCAAAGAAGGTGCTCATATTCAAGATGTCCACGATTCTATTAAAAATTTTAATGCTCACTCTAAAGATGCTGATATCTTTGGTTGTCATATAGATGTTGATGAACTTGTTGATTATCCTTTTGTGTCTTCCACTTCCATCCTTAGACCTCTTCCACCACTACTAAGGGCTTCACACCTTCCTTCCATCTTGAGTCCTTATGTCCCTTCACTTTCCCCTCCTAACTCTCCTAATTTTCCATCCATCTTGGGTCCTTACATACCTCCATCTCCCATCTTTCCTCAAGATCAACATAGATGCATACCCTTGAATCCTTTTCATCCACCCACCCATCTAAACCAGTCATATCCTCCCTCTTCCACAAGTCCCAAATCCTTTGGAAGTAACTTGAATGTTCAATACAAGAAAAAGAAGCAATACAAGAATTCATCAAAAAAAGAACATCACCATGTCTCCTCTAATAGACATGGAAACATAAAGTCAAAAGAGATATCTAAGAAGAAAACTACAAGACAAGTATGGGTTCCAAAATCCATCATTGAAGATATTCTCTCTACTTTACCAAAAGGAAATAAAAGCCTACGGCTATATGGATTCCAAAGTCTCTCTTGAAAGAGTCTAGTGTTGAAAAAAAAGTAAAGTTGACATTCAACCTTCCAAAGGCTTCCACTTCATCTCCCTCCAAAAATATTCTTCCATTTCATGCGCCCAAACCTCAACCTCTACTATCCATTTGCCATATTCCTTCACGTATTCCTTCATTCATGATTCCTCCATCCTCTCACCACCCTTCAAGGTATGTGTTGATGTTGAACTTGCCTTCCTTTCCATCTACCCTTTCACAATCCTTCCATGCATTATCCTTCTACCTTCTATCATTTTTTCTCATTTGTCTATTCCTCATATCTTCCAACCTCACTCGCTTTACATAAAACTTTATCCTCCATTTTTCTCTTCCATCTCCCTTTCCCTATCAACATCTTTGAGCATATCATTTTGAATCTTTAGAATATCATGGTTTATCCTTTCAAGGAGCATTATCTAGCAAGCTTGCCTTCTTCTAAAAAAAAATAAAATTAAATAAAATTAAAAATGTGCCTTGGTGAAAACCTGGAAACAGGCACCTTAGTAGCAAAAGTAAAGAGAAAAAAATTTCATCCTAAGGTGAAAACCACTCCCTTGTGGCGCCTTGGATAAGTACCATGATGAAAACTTGGCAATCGGGCATCATGCGTAGTTCTTCTACATATTTCATCCATTTCATCTTCTCTCTTTGATCTTGACAATGTTGATCTATACACGAACATTTAGCTATTTTGTGAGTTGTCTGATGATGATCTTGCTTTCAATCCCTTCCTGTTTAGCCTTCATATTTATTTTCCTCCATTCATTTTCACCTTTCGCTATCCTTTTCCCCTTTGGTCTTGATCTAAGAAAGAAAGAGTAAAACACGATGCTATGAAGCCTCTTGACATGTCTACTCTTTTGGACTACATCCTTTCCTTCTTTGGCATTATGCTTTGTGACTTATCCTATGCTGGCCTTTCATTTCTTGTCCAAAAGTGCTTTTACATGATAATTTTTTGCTAGCTTGAGTATTCTTGAGGAGTTTTCCCTTGAAGATTTCTTCCCTTCATTCTCCTTCATTCTCTTGTCTTCCATCTCTTCCACCAGCTTGTCAATCCCTCTTGTTCTCCACCTTGCTAGACATTGGGACTGCATGATATGATCTTACTTGGGAGTTTGCAATGGAAAAAGATGCTATCAAGTATACCAAGTATTAGAACAAGTATCAGAACCAGTATCAGAACCAATATCAGAACCATTATCAAAATCAGTATTAGAACTAGTATCAGAACCAGTATTAGAACAAGTATCAAAACACCTACTGGGGCTACACCTTTCACTTTAGTTTATGGGTCTGAAGCGGTACTACCTATTGAGGTTGAAATCTCATCACTAAGAATCAGAATGCATGGTCTAGTAACTGATGATGACTATAGAGTGTCTAGGTTACAAGAACTGGAACTACTAGATGAGCATAGACAAGTAGCGTATGATCATCTCAGAGTGTATCAGAAAAGAATATCTAGAGGCTACAACAAGAAAGTCAGACACAGAGAATTTTAAGTTGGCGATCTAGTCTTGAGAGAAAATCCTAAAAATCAATCCCATCGAGAACACAAGGGGAAGTTTGAACCCAATTGGCTAGGTCCCTTTGTCATCACTGCTACTTTTGGCTCTGGTGCCTATCAACTCTCAATGACTGAAGGAGAACAACTCCGAGAACCAATCAACGTTCTTCATCTAAAGAAATTCTACGCCTAAGGCATTCAGTGCTTGGTAAAATGTCCTGAAAAAATCTTAAAAATCAGAAAAAGTCTTGAAAAAATGAACATCTTGGTGAAAACCTAGCAATAGGTGCCTTGATGATTCACAAAAAAATCAAAAAATATCAAAAATTCAAAAAAATAAAAAAATATCAAAAATATCAAAAAATTAAAAAAATGAAAAAAAATGAAAAAAAGAAAAAGTGCCTTGGTGAAAACCTGGAAACAGGCGCCTTGGTAGCAAAAATAGAATCTCTACCAAGATGGTGAAAACCTGGCAAACAGGCGCCACTTGTTCCAAAACGCTCCATCTATCAGCACAATCTTGGTCTTTCCCAACTTTCAGTCTTGCTTTAGTTTGTACATATCTCCTGATTTGTTTTTGCATTTCCAGTTTTCAATAAGTCGGTCTGTACACCAATCAGCTCAAGCGTCTGTATTCTATCAATGTTTAACACTTGGGGGAAATCAATGTCATATCCTATGGCCTCCAATGTATCTTAAACGTGTCTGATCTAGTCAGAATCCTTTGAAGCTTCATGTGAGTCAGTCAGTTAGTCTCGTCTCCAGAAAGGATTTTGCATCTACAACAACGCAATCAAACATCAAAACTCAACTGAAAATAATCTATGCTTTTTACATGCTTTTATCTCCTTGTATGCTTACTGATTCGCATTGAGATTTTTGCATATTGTGTCCCTTCGAGCTCTTCAATGATGTCCTTTATAGGATTTAGAGAGTGATGACTGGGGGCATAATCTTTTCTTTGTCTTCTGCTTGTATGTGAAAATCTAACAACTTTGAAAATTCCGAATTGAAATGGTGTCCGACTATAAGAGCCTCTATCTTGAATTGGATGGCCATGTGTACCTCGACCATTGATACCTAGACAATTCAAGGAAGTTTGATCTAACTATTGTCTTTTTGAGTAAGTTCTTTCTCCTACTATGAAACACGATCTTATCTAAGGATGTGAATGATAAAGGGTCACTATGGGTAATTCACACTGGATTTACAATGATCTCTTAACTGTTTGATGTGTTTGCAATGCAAGGCGTACTCAGGTCATCACGATGTTTATGTTTTGATGCTTGTACAAATTACTATATCAAAATGGACATGATATTCAGGTCATCCTAGCATTTGTGCCTTGGTGCTTATATCTAATCCAACATTCCGAAAACAAATCAATATTCATATGTCCATGGTTGTATAACCAGTGGGTGTTGTATTGATTCTTGCGCATACAAATCGATATTCATATGTCTATGGTTTCATGGTTAGTGGGCATTGTATTGATTTATCCGGTTACCTAAAAGTTCAATGATGATAACAAATGGACACATGATCAGTGACTAGGTCCTAGGTCTTAGGTTGCATTTCATTTTGCATGTCTCTTTGCATTTTGCATGTTTGCATGATCTCACAATGGCTAAATGAACTTCAATGCTTAAATAATTCACCACTCACATCTTCAAATCTAACAAGAGCTGAATCTCACATGAAGGTTCCTCCAACGAAATAGCAAGTAGAATCCTTTTTCGGGATCAAAATTGAAATCTGAGATCATTCATATTATTAACTACTTGCATATTCGACCTTCAATCATCACAGAAATCCGGTATTCAACTTAACTGATTATCTAACATCAAACTATCAAAATTTCAACTTGGTCAACCATGGTCAACTCATGGTCAAACCTAGTCAACCTTGGTCTCCAGGACCTCTAAACGATGCAGAATGTGCTCTTGAATGTGTATAACCACTTTTACCATCAATCAACATGCTTTTGAGCTCTCAACGCTGACTTTTCTTGTCAGATTTCAATTTTAATCCTGAAGGGGGCATGGTATTGCACATCAATTCAAAGTCTGTAAATCAAAATTCTATCGATAAAGTCTATCAATATCTTTCATCAGTGATCAAGACAAACAATCACGTCTAGTTACTGATTCATCAAAAGTCCTCATCGCTCGGGGCAAATCTAGCATCACTTGGGGCATATCAGATTCATCAAGATCCATATCAATCTGGTATTCTCTTAATCTTGTAAACTGTATCAGTTTTTGCAACCATCAGATCATAGTGTTCTTTCCTTGGTTCTTCCGCAACTGAAGGGTTTGGATGTGATACTTGTTAGTTCTGCTAAGACAATCGAGTCTAGAACGGGTCACTCACTTCTTTGCAATCCTAAGGTTTGAAATCAGGCATTTTGACACTTTTTCGCAATCATAGGTTCATTTTCTGCTACAGTGAACATTATCTTTGGTCACTCAGGACCTATTATCTCCATATCAAATCAATATCAATCAGCTTCTGTCTCGTATCAATTATCAATTTCAAACATCAGTTTAATATCTTTATCAAACACAGACTATCTTTGAACCACTGCGCTTCGCACAGTAATTCAAAGAGGGGCAAAATGTAATACCCTAAAAATGGGCTATAAGTTCATTAATCTCCTACATCTTCAATTCGAACGAAATCGACATCAAAGTCCTAATCTAAGGCACATCTAAACATCATTGAATCATAATTGATTATCTTAAATTCTGCATCGGAGAATATTCTTAGTAATATTCTTAATCATCATAATTATCTTTAATTTTATAATTATTTGGCAATAAATCACATTTATCCTAAAGTTTGATTAATTGAATATTTTCATATTTAATTAATTAGATTTAATATCTTGCCACTTAATTGTGTAATTAAATTTAATTCTATCTATTATTAATTGTATTATTTAATTTTGACAATAAATCCAAATATCATATGAATAATTGATTAAATTTTTATTTAATTAATTAAAGCAAGTTGTCATTATTTAATAATATAATTTTTAATAAAAATTTGATTAAATAATTGATTAACTCATAAATCAATTGTTTTATTTTTAAAAGCAGTTAAGTTGGAAATAAATCACTTTATTATTAAATTAATTCATAAATAAAACATGCACAATCATAAAAGTAGACAACTATCAATTATCAATTAAAGCTAAACTCTATTTTGAGTTAAAACTTAGCTTTTGCATGTTTTTGTGAGTTAATTATCTTTTATTTAAAAATAACTCAAAAATCAACCTGAGTTATTTGAGTGATTTATGGCTTTTTTTCCCATGCACCTCCAAAGCCCTAGATTTCTATAAAATCAAGGCTTCAGCTCATCTCTCAATCATCTCTCAAATTTGCATCCACAAGATCTCATAATTGTGCAAACTTATGCTGGAGAATTGGAATTGAAGAATCAAAGCTCTTGCAAATCGACATCTTTGTGAGATCAATCTTATTTTTGCATTCATATTGCATATCATTGTTAGATTAGCATTTATTGCATATCAATTTTCAATAGCATTCATAGCATATCAATTTTCATCTAGCATAGATTCATATCAAGTTTTCATATCATTGCATAGAAAATCCAAAAAAAATAGCTTAATTGCATTCAATCTCATATCTAGATCAATTGCATTCAAATCCTTCATTTAGGTGTCGTCTAGGTCACTGATCTCGATTACAATCTGAGAACATTAATCTCACACCTATTAGAAGGCAGTAAATTGCTTAGTTAGATAGTTTTCAATTTTGCACGATTTTGATTATCACTAACCTCTAATATTTTACTAAGTGTTGTGTCTACAGATCAGGTACAATTTTCACACACACACTTGCCACTTGTCCATGTGGGTCCAGTTCTTCCTATTGTTCATCTTGGCTGGTGGTTATGTCTTCATTCCGTGACTTGGCGACTTGTGGTTATCTCCTGTTCACTGGTTTCTGACAGTTATTCCCTTAGCACTCAGTGATGTGGTGGGTGGTCTTTTCTCTTTGGTCGTGTATTGTCTTCATTCTTGGTGGCTAGCGGCTAACATCTCACAAACTTGCGAATGGTTAGTTGCGTAGTAGCTAAATGCTCGGCGGTTGGTTCGTGGGTCCTAGTTCTTTTCATTGCTCGGAGTCACCTGATGCACATCTTCTATATAGGAGGTGGTGAAATCTTGGGAGGGGGGACATATGTGCATGATTTCACCTGGTGTGCCCATTTCCTATTCTGAGAATCACCTAAGCCTACACCCCAGTTCGGTCTCATGCTCTAATAATTTACCTTGTGACCGAGCACAAATTCAGCATACAATTTTTTTATGAAATAGAAAGGGACATCCAAATTGTTGTGAGGTTGTCTATCAAAAACTATCCACCAGTGGTCCCAAAAGTTGTCATGTATTACACCATTTGTGCACTACTTAATTAACAACTTGGGTTTTTTAGGGTCCACTTTTAAACCATTTTTTGGATCCATAAAAAGATTGCACATGTCATGTTTTGTTATGTTTAGGTTCATAACTTGATCATAGTCAAACCCATCATCAAACTGGGTGTGCATGGAATCGCACCAAAAAAGTACAACATTATGTTGCTTTGTAAGTCTCTCCATATTTTCAATAATGGAGTTCAACATAGAAAACATGGGGCATAATAAGGGGATATTGTCATATGTGGTATGATATCCTCTAGGCTGATGTAGATTGTCTCCTATGAGATCCTCTAAACATCGAGGGTTTGAGACTGTTGGTCTTCTTAAAGTGGGGGATTGTTAGGAGGTGGCTCTAGATTATTTGTTGGATCATTGGGAAGGTTTTTTGATTGGTTTGAGTCCATGTGTGATTACAATTAAAACCCAAATAGACAATTATAATCAATTTAAAAAATAATAAAGAATCATTTAAACCCTATTTTTTATATAAAAAACTACAAATTTCAATTAAAAAACAATAATAACAATACAAACTTAAAAATTGAACTTACATTTTGATGTTGATAAAATCGAATATCAGATGTTGAATGCGATCGCAGGCTACAAATATAATTTACTGAAAAAAATTAGATATCTGATATTATCGGATATCTGATTAGGCTTGTGCTTTGGCTTTAGGCTTGGCCAAGTGTACTGACACCCAAGACTATAAAAAGTCAACAAACTTTTTAGGGTGCTTTTGGACGAGTGAAAAGTTCATTTTTTCAGATCGCCACTTTTTGGCATACCATGATCCTGTACATACCCTCATATCCAACACCATAAAATAAATGCTTAAGCCACATAACTTCTTCACATGCACATGTAGATGCCATGTACTCTACCTCATTCATTGACAACGTGACTACACTCTACCATTTTCTCATCCAACTAATAGCACCGTCATTCATCATGAACACATATCCACTGGTGGATCTTCTCCTGTCAACATCCCCAACACAATCAGCATCCAAATAGCCTTGAATGTTAACTAATCTATTTAATCCAATTGATTTACCTTGATAGCATAATGTGTACCATGACATACCCTTCAAATATCTCAAAACTCTTTTCATAGCATCCCAATGTGGCTTGCCTGAATTTTACATAAACTGACTCAATACTCCCACTTCTTGGGCAATGTTTGTTCTCATACTAACCATTGTGTACATAAGGCTACCAAAACCACTTGCATAAGGTATCTACTTCATGTCTTCAACCTCATCTAGAGATTTTGAACAATCATTAACTGATAGCTTCATTCTCTGTAACACTGGAACTACTTGTTGCTTGCAATTAGTCATATTAAACCAATCAAGAACATTAGTAATATATTTTCTTCCATCCCCAGAATAAAATTTGTTGCCCCCAAATATTTCATCTCAAACTTCAAAAACAACTGAGATTTCAAACTTGAGATCATTCCCTTAATATTTCCTATAAACAACATATCATCTACATAGAGAGAAATAATAAGTATCTGATCACCTTCATCTTTATAGTGCACACAGTGATTAGATTTAGATCTCATAAAACCCAAGTATATTTAACATATGTATTGTACTTTTGATACCACATTCTAGGTGAGTGTTTCAAACCATAAAGAGACTTCTCTAGCTTACATACCAAATTCTCTTTACCTTTACCTACAAAGTACTCTCGTTGGGACATGTATATTTCTTCTTCAAGATCACCATAAAGATACATTGTTGTCACATCCATCTACTCAATTTCAAAGTCGTTTGTCACTGCAAGTGACAAGAGAAACCTAATGGATGTTAGCTTAGCTACAAGAGAAAATATTTCTCCATTGTTAATACCTTCTTTCTAATAATACCCTTTTTCCACTAATCTTTCCTTGTACTTGTCAATGTTTCCATTTAGACCATACTTCTTTCTGAATACCCACATACATTGCACATGATTTCTACCTTTAGGAAAGGGAACAAGATCGCAGGTTCCATTTTTCTCCAAGGACTTCATTTCATCCTTCTTGTCATCCAACCAAGAATTTGAATCTAGCATATTAATCACTTCTTTGACAGACCTAGGCTCATCACTATCCATAAGCAAAGCATTGGCACAATTAACATTCAACATGGAGTAATTAAACCTCTCTAGTGAATAGCCATACCTATTGGGTTGCCACCTTTCTCAAGTAGATCTCCTCACTTCCTATGGTGAATCTTCATGAGGTTCAATATGAGGTTCACGATCATGTTCTTCGGAACTTATATGAATACTCAAGCTCTCCCTATCCTCAGGCATAATTGGATCCTCATTCTCAGGCTCATTTGGAGTTTGAAGTATCTCCCTTTTGGAAGCTAAAGGGATTTCAATGGCTTCTTTTCCTTTTTCTATCTTTTGTAGTCAATTTACTAAAATAAGTTTCATCTCACAAAAGATAACACTCTTGATGTAAACCACTTTTTCAGTGAGGGGGTTCCATAATTTGTATCCCTTCACACCAATATTGTACCTAATGAAGATGCATTTCATATCTTTTTTATCCAACTTTGACCTACGCACTCACATTAGGTACATGAGCATACGCCTCATAGCCGAAGACATGTAAATATATTAATGAAGGCTTCTTACCAAACCATACTTCCATAGGTGTTTTGTCAACTAGTGTTGTAGTAGGAGAATAGTTTAGCAAGTAACATACTATAGCCACTGCTTCATCCAAGAACTTATGCTCCAAACCAACACTACCTAACATGCTCCTTGCTCTCTCCATCAAAGACCGATTCATCCTTTTAGCTACTCCATTCTATTTTGAAGTATAAGGTGTTGTCTTATGCCTCTTAATACCATGATCTACACATAATTTGTCAAAATATGCATTGCAAAACTCGCTACTTTTATCTGGTCTTAAACATTTAATCTTTCTCCCAATTTGATTTTCAACAAGACTTTTAAATTCCTTAAAATGAGTGAACACTTCTAACTTACTCTTCAGAAAATAAACAAATATTTTTCTTGAATAATCATCTATAAATGACACATAATATCTTGACATAGACAAAAAAGTGTAATATTTGATGAAAAATAAATCTATTAAGCCCAAGAAACCTGCATGCAAAAACCTGTCACAAGGAAGAAATCTGTAGGAAACAAACAAGGTTTTTGCTCTGACAATATGAAAGTTATTATTATCAACCAAATGAATAATGAAAATATACAATAGATAAATCCTTATAGAAGGAGATCAAAAAAACTAATGGGAAACCCTAAAAGGTAAATAGGAATTTAATAATTAGATTTAATTATTAAAATGACTAATGCAAGTGCATAAAGGGAAATCTTAAGAGGTAGTAAAGTTAATTTAATCAATGTAATTAAATTAATGCTTTACTCTAACACCTCCCCTTAAGATGAGCAACAATACAGCTACAAACAATGCAAGAAAGAAGAAAAGGAACTACAATGTTGAATGCAATTTTGGGTCCCAGCAACATGGCTTGATGAGGTACCCAATCACAACCAAATCTTTGTGAAATAGAGAAATAGGGAAAACCACATGGGAAAAACCCTCCTCCAAAAAGAGATAGAAAGATGCAGAAAGTAGAAAAAAAGAAAGGAAGGTAGGCCTCAATGAGACCCGCGAAGGGAAACTTCCTTCACCCCAAGCATAGAATGCAGCTGAAGATACTGTAGGGATGCAAAAGGTTTAGTGAAGATGTCAGCAACCTACTCCAAAGTGGGAACATACTCCAAGCTAAGAGAACCATCCTGAATTAGTTGCCTGATGAAATGAATATGGATCTCAATGTGCTTGGTCGGCTGATGCTCAACTGGGTTGCAAGAAATATGAATGGCACTCTAATTGTCACACCAAAGAAGAGTGGGACTATCAGGAGGAAACCCAAACTCTGTCATCAATTGTTGAAGCCATAAAACCTCTTGACTAGCTAGCACAACTGCTTGATACTTTGCCTCTGTAGATGATAATGCAATAGTAGTATGCTTCTTGCAAGACCATGTGATAGGACCAGAACCAAGACAAAAAACAAACCTAGAAGTAGACTTTCGACTATTTATATCACCACCCCAATTGGCATCTATGAAACCAACAATGTGAGGATCTCCTGATGTATAGTGAATGCCATATGAAGTAGTGCCTCGAATGTACCTCAAAATACATTTCGTAGCTTGCCAATGACTCTCATGAGGATCATGGGAGAATTGAGAGACAATTCCAAATGCAAAGGAAATGTTAGGATGAGTGTGTGTCGAGTACAACAAACTACCCACAAGTCTCTTGTATAAGTTGGAGTCCACTGAAGGAGTAGAGAAAGTGGTAGACAAAATAACACTTGACTAAAAAGGTGTGGGAGTAGGTTTGCAATCAACCATGCTGAATCTCTGAAACATGTCAAGAGCATACTTCTACTGTTGTATGGAAATCCCATCCGAAGACTGAATAACATGTAGGCCCAAAAAGTAGTGCAGAAGTCCAAGATCTGTCATCTCAAACTACTCCATCAATGCTCTATGAACACTCTAAATCATAGAAGATGAGCTACCTGTGATGATGAGATCATCAATATACAACACAAGTATCACAAGATCAGCCCCATGACATTGAATGTACACTATAGGATCAGAATGATAGCAGGTGAAGTGTGAGGCTAGCAAGAAAGAGTCCATCTTCTCATACCAAGCCCGAAGGGCTTGTTTGAGACCATATAATGACCTCTGAAGTCTACACACAAGAGAAGATTCTTGCAAAAAACCTTGAGGTTGTTCCATATATATCTCCTCATGTAGATCCATGTACAAGAATACACTCTTCACATCCATCTAATACACTGTCCAACCCTATGAAGCTGCAAGAGAAAGTACTAGGTGAATAGAATTCATCTAGGCGACAGGACCAAAGGTCTCAGAGTAATCAATACCCTCCACCTGTGAAAATCCCTTCGCAACAAGACGTTCCTTATACCAATCAATAGAACCATCTACAACATACTTGGTATGGTACACCCACTTGCATTGAACCAGCTTTCTTCCTTTTGGAAAAGTACAAAGATCCCAAGTGTGATTCTTCATTGAAGAATAGTACTTCTCATCCATAGCCCTATCCCACTCAGGATGTCCTGTTGCCTCTAAAACTTCTAAGGATCATCTGAAATAGCCTAACTCAAAAGACTAGTACTAGATCGTTGAGCACAAGTACGACGGGTATCTGAAGGATCTCCTACCAAAGAACCAACAATACTAATTGTATCCCAAGACCACTTGGGCACTCATGGAATATCTGGTGGAGGAGGGGAAGGTGGATCATCATCTAAATCATCCTCAGAGGATATAGAATCCTGAAGAGGAGAAGAGGAAGTACTAGGCAGTGAGGGAGAAGCTAGTGATGGAGGCTCCATCTGAGGATAGCACTCATCAAACTGGACATCTCACCGAAATAAGACCTCTTTGGAATCATGATCAAACAACCTGTACACCTTCATATCCTCACAATAGCCAACAAATATTAGTGGTCATCTCTTCCTCTCCATGGCTTTCCTCTAAGCATCTAGAATAAATACCCAAGCCTCACTACCAAATACTCAAAATGTAGAAACATTAGGCTTGACATGGGACCAAGCCTTCTCATGAGTCAAATGTCTAAATGCTTTATGAGGCATCTGATTGTAAATGTAGTTGGCACAATTCACTGCCTTTTCCCAAAAGGAAGGTTGCATATCTCGAGACTGTATCATGCAATTGCCCATCTCCCACAATGTTTTATTCTTTCTCTTAGCAACACCATTCTGTTGAGGGGTATGAGGAACTATCAGCTGATGCAATATACCCTACTCAGTGCAAAAATCATGAAAAGACTTATTCACGTATTCCCCCCCATTGTCATTGCATATCCACCTGACAAAAAGACCAGAATGCTTATCCACAAATGTCTTAAAGACTCAAAATGAATCAAAGACACCAGACTTGTACTTCAAGAAGTACACCCATGTGCATCTAGATAAGTCATCAATAAAGGTGATCACATAATGAGCATGAAAAAAAGGAGTGGGAAATGACATGATGAGATCACTATGTATCAACTCCAATGGTGCCTTAGCACGTGAGGACCTACCTATTAGAAAAGGATCTCTATGATGTTTTCCAAGTGCATAGCCTCAACAAACACCATCAGTGCAAGAGATATGAGGAAGCCTAATCACTAACTCCTATATACTCATCTGTTGTAGATATCTATAGTTGACATGGCCAAAACACTCATGTCAAAGCTTGCTCACCATGTTTGCATGAGAAACAAGTGAGACACCTGTATAATCAGAGCTCTCAAAGACATCAAAACTATATAAGTGAGACTCTGAATCAACACTACCAGTAGCAACAACTAAATTGGGATCATGGAGCTCTCTAATAACTACATCATGCGGTGAGAATTCAACTATTTTACCAGAACCAAAATGGCAAATCTGATAGACAGATAGGAGGTTCATATAAATGGAAGGAACCAAAAGAACATCTTGTAGAGAGCCACCATCCAATGAAATAGTACCAAAACCTGTAACTGAAAGTTGTGCTGAGTCACCAACTGCAATCTGTGTAGTAGCACTTTGGGCAAGTGAGGTCACCAAACTAGGTGTGTGTCATATGGTGCGAAGCACCTAAATCAGTGATCCAAGTAGCAGTGGAAGATAATGCTCAGGCATAAATAGCATGACCTTTCCCTATGGGAGTAGGTGATGGCTGTGGAGAAGCAATACTATGCTGCTACAAGGATTACTCTAGAGCCTCAAGACATTTCCAACACTTGGAAACTGGATGCCCTTCCTTGTCACAAAAAATACAAGGTTCACTTATGAACTTCTTAGTCTTGGAGGAAGACTCACCAGACTTAGAGGATTTACCCTTAGGAGTGGATTTTTTAGACTCTATTTTCTGAGGGGGCTTGGAGGAATTCTCACTACCAACTGAATCTATTTTGGGCTTCTGCTTCTACTTCTATGTCCCCTTAGAAGTCTGAGCAACCAAAGCTTGGTTCTTAGTCCCAGATAAAGAATCCAACTGTGTGAGCTTGGATTGCTCTCTAGTCAACCAATCATAGAACACCTCAAAAGTGGGCATCTAGAATGTCTAACCCAATGTATCCATGGTAGAGTGAAAGGTGGAGGAGAAAATTTGAAAGTTTTCCCGAAGCTTTGATAGAATCAAGTTGATACAGTCTATGTCAATCTTAGCCTTTCCACATTCCTGTAATAAAGACCTTTTCTACATGAACTTCATTAAGAAGTCATCAATGGATGGAAAATGATCTAGTATAAGAGAGGTTAAACTCTACCTCAATCTGAAGTTCCCTAAACTCATTCACTGTACCAAACAAGGTGTTAAGCTTGGTCCACATAGCTAGAGGGATATTGCACCTGTCAAGATGAAACTGTAGACTATCTGATACATGTAAAGCAATCAACCCCATTGCCTCATTCATCTTGTTCATGTGTTGCATGACCTCGAAAGGCCTCTATAAAACTGGTTGCACTGCATCTAAACAAGACCACAACCCTTTTGACCGGATAAGCCATGTCATTAGGGATTTTCATGTGTGATAATTATGAGGGGTTAGAAGTTCTAGACAAGAAGAGGTCTTGGCCATTTTTTTTAGAAGGGGTTTTATTTTGATATAATTTCAAGTTTATTGAAGTAAATTACAGAAAACAAGAAATAAAACACCTCCCACAATTTAATAAAGCGAACCTTAGAAGATGGAAAATATTGCTTACAATGAGAGAGAAAAAAAAATCTTCAAATGAGTATCATGTGTACCTTTAAATTTTTTGATAAAAATATCCATAAATTTGGATAGAAATTGTAGGTAAAAAATCTTGCAATTCAAGGTATGGTACTCGCAAGGGTTTGAAGTTATGTCATTTCATATCTACCCACGTAAACGTCAGCTCATGCACAATGGTAAACGGGGTCGGGAAGGACACCAAAAAAATGCCCTTTCACATGCAGCCGCCTCTAAAAAAGGCTAAAATTTATTTAAAAGAAGCAAAAAATAACATCCTACAGAGTATACCGGATCTGAAAACTATAATCAAAACCTCTCAAATTAGCCAAAAATCCCAAATTTCTTCTGCCAAACCCTTGCTCCTTTTTTTTTTCAAACGTGAACAAGCTACAACAGATCCAGCTCTAATACCATGTAAGATTTGATGAAAAACAAATCTATTAAGCCCAAGAAACCTGCATGCAAAAACCTATCACAAGGAAGAAATCTGTAGGAAACAAACAAGGGTTTTGCTCTGACAATATGAAAGTTATTATTATCAGCCAAAAGAATAATGAAAATATGCAATAGATCAATCCTTATAGAAGGAGATCAAAAAACCTAATGGGAAACCCTAAAAGGTAAATAGGCATTTAATAATTAGATTTAATTATTAAAATGACTAATGCAAGTGCATAAAGGGAAATCTTAAGAGGTAGTAAAGTTAATTTAATCAATGTAATTAAATTAATGCTTTACTCTAACAAAAAGAACATCCACAGGACCAAATACATCGGAGTTAATATAGTCCAGCAAACCAGAAGATTTTTGAGAACTAGAATAAAATTGAATATGGTTTTTCTTTCCATAGATGCAATATTCACACAAATCAAACTCAAGATTACAGTCAACCAACCCCTCAAGTAGGGTTTTATTCTTCAAGGTTTTTAAACCTTTCTCTCCAATGTGGCCAACCATATAATGCCATAGCAATGTTTTCTCAGCATAAATTTTAACTTCCATGTAGCATTCACATCATGTGTTGCCATAATAACTTTATTAGACTTTATGGAGACACTATTACAGCACATGGATTTGGCATCTAATCTATACAATGTTCCAATGCATTAACCCTTAGCTAAAATAATAGAACCTCTAGTCATCTTATAACCATCATGGATAAATGTTACCTGAACTCTGACATCATTCAACTTGCTGACAAATAGTAAGTTCTAAGTCAGACTAGGTATATTAAGTACTACATCAATTCCCTTTACTCTGTCATCAGGGGACTAGATTCTGACTCTTCCTCTTCCAATAATCTCTAGTGTGGAATCTCAATCCAGGAACACCTTTCTACCATTGTACAGTTCATACTTTGAGAGCCACTCTTTATGAGATGTCATGTGGAATGATGCTCCCAAATCAACCAACCATAGACTAGTACATTTGAGGTCAAATTTTGATGGCCACTTGTCATATTTGCAATGCCCATTTGTAGAGATTTCAACATATGTGTACGTCATCATTTTTGTGTTGGAAATTGTGACAGAAGAGGTCACCATTAGTTTTCCAACACCCCATTTCATAAAAAAACTTACCCATGAATACCAACTTTGTTATGACATTTCCTACGGTCCATCTATTAGAAATACAACAAGAAGACCTATCAGAAATATATCACGGCTATCGCAATTACTTGTCGAAATAGCGATAGATTTGCAACCAACATCCAATAGATAAACCCATTGGTGCTATAGCATTACTATCGCTATAGTCTATCAAAAAGTACATATCTCTGACATTGAGACGGTCGAAAGAGTAATGATATGGTAGTATATTTCTCACAGGTAGCCCCGTCAGAGATATAGCATTCTTGTCATAGTAATTGTTGAAAAGTATTTTTCTCTAACATTTTATCTGTCGAAGAGACGACAGGTTGGCGTATTGTCCGACAAAAAACAATGTCAGATGTATAGCATGGCCGTCAGAATAAACTATGAAGTGTCAAAAAAGTGACGGATCTGCACGTTAAAAATAAGAAAGCTCAAGAGACCATCATAGGTTATCTCTTTCTTCAGTCTATATTATTGACAAAATGTTTTACCTTTCATTAGCTCATCAAATCTGGGGATTTGAAAGAATTTAATAGAATATTTTCATGACATTGTATATTATTTAAGTTGATGTTGCATGAATTTATCTACTTCGTGCACTTGTAGACTATGAGGATGATGATAAAGAAGCATCTCCTCCCATGGCCTACATTACTCAAGCCACGAGAGGGGATGCTTCTTTATGGCTGTCCTCATAGTGCGTGAAGTATATAAATTCATTTAATGTCAAACATAAATAATGTATGTTATACATGAAAATATTCTATTAAATTCTTTCAAATCCCTGAATTTGATGAGCTACTAAAAGGTAAAATATTTTGTCAATAATATAGACCGAAGAAATAAACCAACTATGATGGTCTCTTGAGCTATGTTATCTTTAATCCTAGCTACTAGGTAAGGCCTGGAAGACTTATACCTATTGATTGTATTCATCAAGAATAATCACCACCTTGCATTTATGTACACTGCACAATATCCAATATAATTGATCCCAATCTCACAAAAACCTTTTACACTTGTGCAGCTCATCAATACTAGAGGCCTAAAGTAATTTTATATGATCACTAGCATATTTTTTGCATGGATGAGAAACAGTATCCAAAGTTTCTAGATAACTATTTTTTAGAAGAGGAATGAGTGGAGGCCAAAGAAGGGATAATTGTGAAGGTTTTATAGATGTAGGTTACTGAATCATCATCTCTGCACTGGTACTCAATCTAGTCTCCACTCCATATACATCTTCTTAGAATCTAAAAACTCTCCATCATTGATTCCCATCTTTTTTTCAGCATCTCTATGGACTGAGACCTTAAATTATTGAGCTTCTCTTTGTTTCAAGAATAGTTTAACATTCTCTACTTAACAGGGCCAACCACGTGAAGGTGGAAGCTCATTTGGCCCCTCCTAGGAACCTCTTATGACCCTTTACAACATTTTAAGACCTCTAAGATGTATTCATAGGGATCGTAAAGGGTCGTAAGAGGTCATAAGGAGTCCTGGAACACAACAGATGAGAAACATAAATGTAGGCATCATGGTCACAATTTTTTAGAGACACAACATAATTGAGTCATATTCCCAGATGATCTAAAGAAATGGTTTCTTTGCATCATCTAGGAATACCACTCAATTATGTTGTGTCTCCAAAAAATTGTGACCATGATGCCTACATTTATGTTTCTCAGCTGTTGTGATATCTACATCACAGTCTATAGTTGTTGCAGAAGTAGAGCCTATATTCCACAATAGAAAGGAAGACATCTTTTTAGCCTGGGTTTGGATCCTACCCCAATTGTCAAAGGATCCAGGGCCAAGATAGAAATATTTCTCCCCATTCTTTCTACAACATTGTGTCCATCCATGAGAACATCATTGTCTTTCCACTCTTCATTTTCCAAAATATACCGCTTCTTCAAGCTTGCAGAGTAATCTTATTAATAAAAGAACTCTCGCCAGCATTAGGGTACCCATAGATCAAAATAGTTGATGTTATTGGTGCTTGTGCTCAAGGATATCGATTCACTATTTTGAAATGACCAAATCATTTTTATTTTGATTGTAGAGAAAATGAGTGGGAGAAAATGAGCGGGTGAAAGTTGATCGAGCATGAGAGAAGGCATTGCATTTTATTTGATCATAAATGCTCTCTGAAATGACCAATCATGTTTTCTATTTGATTCTTTTTGGTGCTTCTTTTTCCCATATTTAGTAGATAAAAATCATGGCGGAAGCCACTTAGCCATCCTTTTGATGTTTCAGGTATTTTACAAAGATACAGGTATGTGGATTTATCATTCAGTTACTTGCAGTTATTGGTCAAATGCAAATATTTTGTCAAGTTGAAAGGGAAAGATATCAGTTTGGTGTTTTTGGTTTATGTTAAAAGTTGATTTGGTAAAATCCTCAAAAAACACACTACATGTTCTAAAATGTAACGAAGTTTAATGTTAAATGTAAGATATATATCTCATCCACAGTAATCAAAAGAAAGGACATGAAACTTATAAGGAGATTTAGCAATCCAAAAATATAAGTGAATAGAAAACATGATTGGTACCTTATGAATTGGTTTTTGAGGTGCACAATCTTCATCAATCTCCTTAGAAGAAGACCCCTCCTCATGAAAAATGCATTTAACACAAAAAACAAATCTACAAAACTGAACTAATGGCATGTTTAGAACAAAGAAATAGAATGATAATAATATGCTAAAAATTATATTCTGTTAAATATATGCAAAAGGACCAGTCCCAACAATTCTTAAACATACTTTATCTAATATGTTAATAACATGCTAATTATACTGATAAAGGTGTTACCTGCATTTAATCTACCAATTACTAATTACGCAAAAAACAAATTTACAAAACTGAACCAATGGCATGTTCTTCTTGGTGTGGTACAAGGAAGATTTGGCTATGAAAAAAAAAGTGAAACAGCCTCATCATTTTTATTTTGATTGGATAGAGAAGGAGTGGAAGAAAAGGAGCAAAAGCTGAGTGTGAGAGAAGGTATGTGATTTCTTCATCTTTCAAGCATCTGGCATCATATTCAATTGCAAATTTCAAATACATTGTATTTTATTTGATCGTGAATGCTCTTTGAAATGACCGCATTCTACTAGTGTCGTGCCCTCACCCATGCTTTATCTCCATTATTTTATGTTATTGATGCTTGTGCTCAAGGATATCGATTCACTATTTTCAAATGTTTGGATCGTTTGGTTGTGACTGTTCCTCTACATAGTCAGGAAATGTAACTATCTAATGATTATATGTAATGTTGAATGGATTAAATTCTTTATTCTTGGTAGAAGTGAATGGAAGGAATAGTGTTGGTGTTAGGTTTCATTTATTATTGAATTCAATGGTTTCCAAGATGTGTTGAGGAGTTTGCTCCTTGTTTAATGTTAACTGTTCCTACACAATCCACTCATACAACAGTGAAATGCTATGTGATTGACAATTTCATACAACTAGTCCTTTGGCATATATTAAATAATCTAGTCACTTATTGAATGCTTTGGAGACTACTGGTTTGACTATCCATGCATTACCAGTGACTAAGATTCATTAAAGGATCATACAAAACCCTTCATTTTGGGGTTATTATATGTGGATTCAAAGGTAGGTTTGATTTGGTTAATGTTTAGAAGAGATCAATAAAGTATTTAAAAATAATCTTACATGTTTGAAGAGGTTTGAGAGGCACTTATCATGACTGTACCCTCACAAACAGTGGCATAGACTAGTTTTACTAAGTTTCCTTTCTCTATTTTGAGGTTTCCTTTCTCTTCTGCAGGGGTACAGTCGGAGGGTTCATTGACAAAATGATCCTTTGAATGGTTACTATGAATATGAATGATTTAAATATAGCATATTGCTCATTTTACTTAAAATTTGGAATAGCTTGTGCAAGGGTGAAAATAGTTTTGATCATTTTGGTCATGACTATTCCTCTACACAGTTAGGAAATATAACTATCTAATGATTATATGTAATGTTGAATAGATTAAATGCTTTATTCTTGGTAGAAGTGAATGGAAGGAATAGTGTTGGTGTTAGGTTTCATTTATTATTTAATTCAATGATTTTCAAGATGTGTTGAGGAGTTCCTCCTTGTTTAATGTTAATTGTTCTTGCACAATCCACTCATACAATAGTGAAGTTACAAAACTGAACCAATGGCATGTTTACAACAAAGAAATAGAATTATAATAATATGCTAAACATTCTATTCAATTTAATACATGCCAAAGGACCAGTCCCAACAATTCTTAAACATACTAATTATCTGATATGATCAATTGTTAATAAAGGTCTAATTCTGTAGACTGCTAGCATGAAGGAAGATTTGACTAGGCCAAATCTTCCTTGTACCACACAAAAAAATGTGTGATAACTATGTCTACTCCAACCTTAATTGTTTAATAATTCATCATATCAGATAAAGTATGTTTAAGAATTGTTGGGAGTTCTATTAGACCTTTGTTGTAGACATGCCATTGGTTTTCAAATGTTTGCATTCATGTTTGTTGATATTACTAGCACATTTAATGACACCATTGTATATTTCTAAGATGCTCACTGAAATGACTACATTCTACTGGTTTCATGCCCTAGCTCATGCTTTAACTCCATTATTTGATGTTATTGGTGCTTGTGCTCAAGGATATCCATTTTTTTGAAATGTTAACTATGGTTATCAAATGGACAGCCTGTGACCTTCTAGCTAGGCGTCATTTTTATTGATAGCTTAGGGAATCAAATGTATTGTATCATTGATAGTTGAGACTTTGTTAAAAGGAAATAGGATAAAGAATGATTTTGATTTAGTTTCTCTATTTTGATCTCTAAGTGGCTTACAACCCTAGACAAGTATATGCAGATTTACGGATGCAGTTGCAAGATACATAATAGCTAATAATTCACAAGAAATCCATGCATCCAATTTGAATAGAAATTAATACAAATAAATAGGGTCCTCCAATGGCCCAATCATCTAGACCTTGACTCTCTCCTCAACTAGTGAACCTTCAAAACCGGGTTATCATGTAATCAATGAGTGAACAAAGACATGTAATGATTAAGTTAATGATCTAAAAAGCTACAAATATAGGAATTAAAAAAGAAGATAGTGCCAGGAAACATTTTCACAAATATGAAATGTGAGGAAAAGTAATAACATTAACAATGCCAAGATTCACAACATTAAATTTCACCTGTGGATGAGTTTCTCCAGTGGGTTGCCCAACATCAAAAATATGTTGAGTTGCATTTGAGCTATAACTAAGAGTATCATGTAAAACATACCCTAAACTTTGAAAGTGTTCTCCAGCCTGGAAATTCAAAATTCAATCTAGGCAAGCATCAGTAAGTGAAATAAATTATAGACATCAACATCGACATCATCATAATCATTAGACATAAATTATAGAAATCAACATCAACATAATCATAATCATTTGGAGGGTATTCATTTTGGATAGTACTATGTTTCTTGAAAGTTTTTGTGATGCTTCTAAACTTTAAAGAAATATTTTATGGCTTAATGATAATATATATTAGTGTTTTTTTTTCTGATGGAATGTTGTTGATCATTCATGTTCTTGAAGAAACTTTTGATTTTTTTTATTCTCGAGTCTTGACGTTGTTTCTCAATGTGATATAGATTGACCACAAGATGGTTCAGTTGGTCCTCTCTTTTTGTTTAATCATTTGTCTTCTTCATGGTGTAAGTGTCAATATGTTATAATCCAACAAGCATGTCATACCCCCACTTTTGACAAACCTCATAGCATGCAAATCATAGCCAAAGACTTGGGTGATCAGCATACACAAACAACAATTACCCTTAGGAAATAATAAAGGCA
Source organism: Chamaecyparis obtusa (assembly GCA_027943335.1). Taxonomy (NCBI): domain Eukaryota; kingdom Viridiplantae; phylum Streptophyta; class Pinopsida; order Cupressales; family Cupressaceae; genus Chamaecyparis; species Chamaecyparis obtusa. The sequence continues at coordinate 86,131 of BSBK01003261.1, forward strand.
TTGACAACATTCATCATCTTAACAAAGTCATGGGTGGTGATCCTTGAAATAGCACAATTAGTAAAAGGAAATAACAACATAATGTGATTTGGAGTGAGGAAGAAGGAAAATTGGAAAAAAAAATATGGAATAATTAGGTTGGAATTGGAGAAGAATTCAGAAATAAACTTGAATTAGAAAAAAGCCAAGTTATCTGGTTCTTTGTTTGAGGATAGGTTTCGGTTCTACTTTTTTTCTCCTCTGGGTTTGACTTGGGTTCCTTTGGTAGGAACGTGGGTGCCTGGGCCAATCCTGGGTGCACCTGCAGTATTATAAATATGATACAGGGGGTATTTTATTCATAATTTTATAGGCTAACTCATTATTATGGTAACATGGGTATGACCACACTCCATTCCTTATAATGGTACCCAACATGGAGTGTGGTTCAAATGAAGTTGAACCAAATTCTGACCATGATGGCTATGATCATGATGAAGATGAATATGAATATTAAATCTAAAATATGGCTTGTAATTTGAATTTTCATTGTGAATGAAGAAACTATAGATTCAAGTTGACTCATTCTATGTTGTAGTATATTTGTTCCCTAGATCTACCATATTATATATGTGTAGCCTATAAGGGACATCTTCTGCTCATCCATGTATCAGATCTTGGTGAGAGTTCTTAGGAGAAAGACAAGATGTCAATGGGAGATGGAGAAACCAATCTCAGAACACCACTTGAAGCCTTGCAATGTTGAGAGTGGAATAAAGGCTACACTTGAGACCCTATATAAGGAACAATCTTATTGAGCTTCACTTTGTTTCGAGAATAGTTTTATATTCTGTACTAAACAGGGCCAACCACGTGAAGGTGGAAGCTCATTTGGCCCCACCCCCCCCACCTAACATCACTCTAAATTCCCTGTTAACATCTAACATTCATTCATTATTTCATTCATTAATAAAATGTAACATTCATTAATTATCACATGATAAAATTCATTTATGCATTAATAAAATGTGACATTCATTAATTATCAAATGATAACATTCATTAACACATTATAAAATTTATGAACATTAAATACCACATAATTAAATTCATTGGCATATAAAAATTAGTCATTATCAATTAAGGTGCATAGATGACAATCATTTCTTTTTTTTCTTTTGATTTCTAGTTTTTAAGAAGTAATCATTAAGAGGAGTATCAATATCATGATTGTGATCATCTACCTCTCATTAGATCTCAATGCATGCCTAGTTCTCTGTTGATGCAATGTAACGCCCCACTAGGGAACTTGGGAGAAAATATCCTATAACTTGCTACTAAGTTTGGTGCACATTTTTTTTATAAAGTTAACATACAAGATACACAACAGTGCGGAAGCAATTACCATTTACTCACATTAAACCAACAACCAAAATAGATTACAAATCCCAAGGGTTCCATGATGTAGAATTACTTAAGAGAAAATAAAACAACTAAAGAAAGATAACAAAAGATACCATATCATAAATGATACAATTAATTACAAACCTCATGAACATCCATGATAACTAATAAACTGACATCCACTACACATGTCGTAGGGTATGTAATAATAAATCTAACAAAGAAGCACAATGACCATATTAGGTATCACATGAGATACTCTAATATAGGATTACATAAATGAAGATATGATAAGAACCATCAATGAAGAAACATAAAGGCTTCCAACTGTAGAAGTACCAATAGCATTGGCACTAGGATGTCAAATCTCAAATGGTAAAGAATCACTACCACCCGTTCGTGTATAACCACAAAGTTCTACCCCACCGTGCTGAGAAGATAACCACAAACCCCAATCCAATGACCAAAACCAAACAAGGATAAACCACTAAGCAAGGAATCCTAAAAGCTCTACTCAAGGTACACAGAAATAAAGTGAAAGGTCCAACACACTAATCTAGAGGCATAAATAGAAACTCGGGAGATGATCTAGGCTACATGCTATGGGAGTGTCATCACATGTCTATCTACTTGAGTTACCCTGGACTGGTCACTCTGGACCCGAACCCTCAAGCATTGAGTTACCCTAGACTGGCCACTCTGGGCCCCGGACCCTCAATATGATCCATGTGGGACTAGAATTCTCTCTCATGGAAATGAGAAATTCTAATCACAACCATACTGTAAATTATCTTTTTAATGATCTCTACACATTTTAATTACTATATTGTCACTTAATTACTTAACTTACAATAGGTTACCCAGGTACTGACCACTTTGGGTCCTAGCCCCTATTATAAGCCACTCCCCTAAGATGCACCTATTCAACCTCCTCTAGGCTCACAATCTCGTAAATATCCCACAGGTATACAACTAGGTAATCCAAGAAGCAGTTTCACACATAGAAACTGAAAGAGCACAAAGATACCATAAGCAGATAATAACCAACAAGAGCCCATAAAATTGGAACATAGATGATAATCAGAATGAGCACACACAACCAATCATAATGCTAAAAACAAGTCCAACTAACAAAGATCCTTGCCTCTGTTGCCCCTAGGTCATTCTAATGGCCAACATCACATAGTGCACCAGAAACAAATTGAGTGACGAGAAAACAACAATCACAACTTAAGAACTGAAAAAGGTCCTAAAAGCATTTAAATACTATTCTGAGTATAATTGAATCCAAAAATTGATACACATAAAGATGCTAAGAGAAACATATCATGAACACTAAAACAATGCAACAAACATAAAAATATTCTGCATAGTTGTTCCAAGAACACAACGAAAACTAAGACCCAATTTCAATATAATTGTAACACCTCCGATAATTCATTTTCCAATATAATTTCAACTTCAATACATAACATTAACTATCATATATCTTATCATCCTGTTTAAACATATGATCAAGAATTAAAGCAACTTAGTAAATTAACAATTTATTACATTCTAATACCTTACAACTACATTCCTAAACAAAATAAAAGATACACCAAAGAATAATCTATTATAAATATCTAATTAAGGTTAATATTAGTCCATAGATGAAATATCAAACTTAAATTGCAAACTATTAAATCCAACCATCACATTTTACAAAAAATTATTAAATGAAATAATTAACAAAAGTTAATAAAGCATAATTTAATATTAATCTAAATTTAATAACATACTTTTTAAATAATTAAAAATAAATAAGTATAAACTAAACACAATTTATAATTAGCAAAAAGAAATCCGAATTAACTTAATTCATGAATTTAATAACATAACATAACAACAAGAAATATAAAATTAAAATAAACATTGGTTTATGGGGGGAACCTTGCGGGCTCCACGCCCCATTCCCAACGTGCTCCACATGCTTTCCAAAACCTTCACCGACGTCCCCTCGCAGTAGTGTACTACTATGTCAGTACCCTGCTGCCGTAGCAGTGCCTACTACTATAGAAGCAGTACCATAAAAAGGAGATAAGGGGTGGGGAAAAAGGTAAGGGCCCCGCCCCAATATAAAATTTTATTTATATTTTTTTAATAAAAAAAAACTTTTACTTGTTGTTAGGCCATTTTTCTGCCATAGCAAAAATCCTTTAAATGGTCTATTTCCTTGCAATGTTTCATGGTGTGCGCCCTTGGCCTTGTGTTCTTCATTGTGTCTTGCCCTGTGTTCCTCGTGTTGTCACCATGCTCTGGTCCAATTGCATGTGTTGAATCATAAAATCCAGAAAGTTGTCCAAATTCTAAAGCCTGCTGGAAATATTTTCAAAATCTGCCACAGTGTCGAAAACCCACAATATTTTTGAAAATCCATGATGTTTTCAACCTGTGTGTTCTTTTCGACCCTGTGCTTCCTGCTTTTGTGCACTTATCCTTTGGTGTCGAAAACTCTGTGTGTTTTCGGTCATTCTCTATGTCAAAAACTTTGTGTGTTTTCAACCTCCTAGTTCCCTATTTGTTGGCATTCCTTAAGTGCACAAGTGCGATGGGTTGTGGGCCTGGGTTTTCAAAGTCTTTTCCTGATTGGTTGTCACATGGCCACATGTCAAAATTTTCTGACATGGGATCATGCGACCACTTTCCACCTGTTCGCATGGGTCCCTATTCTTCATAGTGTATGGCTGCGTGGCAGTTAGTTTTCTTTCAGTGACCTGGCGACTTGCGGTTTTCTCTCGGTCGCTGATTCTTGGTGGTTAAGTCCTTAACATCTAGCGACCTAGCAGGTGGTTACTTTGCTGTAGTCACATAGTCTCGTAATGATGGGACCTGGTTTTCGGATATGTGCAGTGGGACTTGGCATCTATATAAAATCAAGGGTTGGCGTAAAAGCTTATGAAGTGTGTCAGGTCTTTGCAATCTTGTGACGGCCATGGATCTTCCTTTGTGGGCCTAGTGTGATTTCTCAATGCTTTTTGGCAGTTGTGACAAAGTATTTGGCGGCCTGACAAATTTCCTTCTTGTCACTGGTTCGTGTGACATTTTGGCAGTGCCCTAGTTTATTGGGTGATTCAGTGAATGGTGGTCGCGTGATCGCTAAGTGATTTAGTGATGGTGTAATGTATCTCGTGAACTGGCGAAATTTCTTCAGTCACTAGTTCACTAGATAAGTGGGGCCGGTGTTTCGGTGATGAGGCTTTCCCGATTAGCTAGCAGGTGATAGGGTGGTAGTCTCGTGGCCTTGTTGCATGATCACGAGGGTCATCTTTTGGCTATGCGATCATGCGACCGCTGTTTGGACGTCGTCGTTGCGGAGTTAACGGTGGGCTCGGGTTTTCAAAGGGGAGATTGATCGGACAGCTACGTTTTAAAGTTGGTAAGGGTTTAAATTTTGGTTGTCGTCTCTCTGCAGGAGCCAAAGAAGTAACCGTTGCTTTTCAAAATTCAAATTTTTGAGAATTTCCAGTGACAGAGGGTACCATTTTTATGGAATTCAATGCAGAAATGACCCTCTTTGATGAGATGCGATTGGTTTACCACTTGCGATGTGGTCCAAGATGTCTAGTGCTTGTTTGCAGAGTGTGTACGTTGTAGTTGTGGCTCAAGGCATGTTGCAGTGTGTCCTTTCGAGCTTGGTTTTGTGATCCTTTGTACTTGTAGAGAAAACTTTCATAATTAAGGATCAGTTCAAGATTTCCTCTTTCCTAGATTGAATGTGTTTCCCGCCTCTGAATTAAATTCATGATTGTTTCTAGCAGGTTGGGTGGTTGAAACCCTACTCATAGTCTTCCATAGCTTGTTGCAAATTTCCAAGATGACTAGGGGGGTATAAGTTGCAGACTTTTTGAGTTTGCAAGGGTTCCAATTCTTTTGGTTTTGGTCCCAGATTGTTGATAGTGAAAATTTGAACAAGGAGAGCCTAGATTTAGGGTCTGTTCCTTTGTGCATTTTGTCATTTGATAATGTATTGATTCTGTGAGTCTTGGTGAGAATATTTTGGATTCCAATCTCATATTGGTGTATGTCTTTTTTTTTTGCTCTTGAGCTCATATATGTTGATTGCACAAAGTGGGTTAGCATATGGTAAACAAAGAGTATTTTGGGGTTATCTTTGAGTTCCTAACAAAGTTAGGATTAAAGTCTTTAAGGTGAGTCCAGTGAGTTCATGGCAAGATAAGGATTTGATGTCCTGATATGTGAGTGAGGAGAGTAATAGGCAAAGCACTTACTTTGAATCTACATGTGTTTGAGTTAAGGTTTTGGGGTGATATAGGTTGTTAAGTGACTCTCTGCCTTGGGATAAGGCACTGATCCATTCTCTAGAAGTAGTCCATCATCAGCAATCACACACACACAATTAAATGATAAACATTTCAATCAGATAGGTAAGGGTATAGTTGTATATTGTTTAGAGACTCCTTTGAAGAAGTGAGTCAAGGGTACACCCACCTGAGCATTGAGGTTCAAAGTGTAGGAGGATCTCCTTGATCCTTGTTAATTGGCCTTCTTCCTTGTAGACTTTGGAGTGGTGATAGAGTCAAAGTTTCATTATAGTTATCCATCAAAGTATAAATCTACAAGTTTTGAAGATCAAAGGGAACAACTAAAAAAATGGTGACTCTACTGGGGAGCCATTGGAAAGAGTCAAATACAAAAACAAGCAAATTTGTTGATATATTCTCACCTAGTTGTGAGTGGTGGCTCTGATTTTCTCTGTTTGATCAATGTTCCTCCTGATAAACAGTGTGTATACCTGGTGTAGCTTTGTGTTGGTTGGAAGAAGAAATAGTGAAACATTTTCCTCTCAAGGAGGTGATGGCTCTGCATGAAAAAGTTATCTAATGGAGCTTCAAGGTGAGCCCAAGATCTGCCCTTCCTTTCAGTCAACAAGGTCTTCTGCTGCAAGATTTTCCCAGGTATTTTTCAAATTTTAAATGTTTCCTTATAAAGTGATCAAGCACTAAAAGAAGGATAAGGTGTGAGTAGAGGTTAGCATACTTCAAGTTTTTAGTTGCAATTTGGCAAAATTATATGGAAGTATTGTAGTGAGTTTAATGGATAAGTTGAATAAGGAGCTGGCTTTCCTTGAGGAAGGCATCCTTAGGGATTGCATAAGATTAGTAAGATTAAAAGTGGGAAGTAGAAAGGATTTATCCATATCCTTGTTCTATGATAGATTTTGTGAAGTATATGATGAGCTTCCTGAGGATGTTGAGTTTCCTGAATCTGATTTCATTGGTTTATTCTTGGAGCTTTATTTTCCTAAGTCAACCAGTTGGTCAAATGCCTTGTGGGAAGAGCATTATGGATGTATCAAGGATTGGGTACTTGGTGATGTTGATCTTGAACTTGAGAATGCACTTGGGGCTTTGCTCAGTAGTGCTGATATTGAGAGTGATGAAATTTATGAAGGGGATGTGTCAAGTGTTGACACTATTTCTTGCAGTCATGAAAGTGATGCCTTTTCTCAATATGGGGCAGAAAGGTTATGCAATCAATCAGATGAAGAAGAGGATTGGATTGATGAAGGTACTACTGATGATTTTATGGTAGAGGATGATGTTCTTGAGGATAGTTTTTCACTTCACAGTGAACAAATTTCAGACCTCTTGTCTTGTGAGTATCTCAGATATTCAGGGGGAGATGGCTCTGAGTTCTTACATCCAGCACACATTGATTTTGATATGGAGCATGAGTCAATGGAATTTGACTTTGACATGTGTGCCTCTTCTCCCCTTCTTACCCCAGCACCACTAGACAGAAACCCTGTTATATATGATGTGTCGGATGATGAGGTTGCCAGTGTTTTCTCAGTTTCAAGTGACTCAGTGGTCCCTGATATTATTTTGAGTACTAATTGGAAGAGTTGTATGGATTTTCAATCCTCTTCTGATTTTGAATCTGTTGCTAGGCCATGGAAGGATGGTCTCTCAGCTACTCAAGCTTCACCATCTCATGGACAGGTTGATGTTTCTTTTCCTACCTATCAAATTTTTTTGGTTTTGTCAGTTGTTGACAAAATGCAGGTTGCTCCTATGTTTGGTGATCATGCCCCATGTGATGAGTTCCCTTAGTGTTTTCATGAAGATCGGTGTATCTTCTCCTTGGAGGTGCAAATTTCTAGTATGAATGGATCTAGTAGCAATTGCAATGATAGTTTGATAGAGTTGGAGTGTTTTTCTTTCCATGGGGACAGCAGAATTCCTGGGTTTGTTGACAGGATTGAGGATGGTTCATCTTATGGCTCTTTCAGCATTTTCCTTTTTGACTGCAACATGCATGTGCCACAGCATTTTCAGAATTGGTATGATTACCTTTCTAGCCCTCAGGAGGAATGTGCTAGCAATCTTTGTTTTAAGCTTTTGAAAGGTGGATATAATTGTGTTCTGTCACATGAAAGCAAAATTTTTAGTTTGTCTCTGATTTGTGGAGATGAAAATTTCTTGTTTGATAGAGGTAAAGGTTGATCATAGTTTTGGGGACTTGAGCGCTTTCTAAATATTGTAAATCTTTGTACAGTTTCCCTTTCCCGTTGTGTGTTTCTTTTCCCAGTTCGGCTACTAGTTTTTGAGTTCCCTATTTTTGTCCTGTGGGTGGTTTTCTCTCTCAGAAATCTTGAATTCTCGCATGGGGATAAGTTAACCATCGTCCCCAGATAGAGCCACTGTTAGGCCATTTTTCTGCCATAGCAAAAATCCTTTAAATGCCTTATTTCCTTGCAATGTTTCATGGTGTGCGCCCTTGGCCCTATGTTCTTCATTGTGTCTTGCCCTATGTTCCTCATGTTGTCACCATGTTTTGGTCCAATTGCATGTGTTGAATCGTAAAATCTAGAAAGTTGTCCAAATTCTAAAGCCTGCTAGAAATATTTTCAAAATCTGCCACAGTGTCGAAAACCCATAATATTTTTGAAAATCCATGATGTTTTCGACTTGTGTGTTATTTTTGACCCTGTGCTTCCTACTTTTGTGCGCTTATCCTTTGGCGTCGAAAACTCTATGTGTTTTCGGTCATTCTCTATGTCAAAAACTTTGTGTGTTTTCGACCTCCCAGTTCCCTGTTTGTTGGCATTCCTTAAGTGCGTAAGTGCGATGGGTGGTGCGCCCAAGTTTTCAAAGTCTTTTCCTGATTGGTTGTTGCATGGCCGCATGTCAGACTTTTCTGACATGCGAGCATGCGACCGCTTGCCACCTGTCCGCGTGGGTCCCTGTTCTTCATAGTGTTCGGTTGCCTGGCGGTTAGTTTTCTTTCAGTGACCTAGCGACTTGCGGTTTTCTCTCGATCGCTAATTCCTAGCGGTTAAGTCCTTAACATCTGGTGACCTGGCAGGAGGTTACTTTTCTATAGTTGCACAATCGCGTAATGATGGGACCTACTTTCTGGATATGTGCAGTGGGACCTGACATTCGTATAAAATCAAGGGTTGGCGTAAAAGCTTATGAAGTGTGTTAGGTCTTTGCGATCTTGCGATGGCCATGGATCTTCCTGTGTGGGCTTAGTGTGATTTCTTGGTGCTTTTTGGCAGTTGTGACAAAGTATTTCGCGGCCCGACAAATGTCCTTCTTGTCGCCAGTTCGCATGATGTTTTGGTAGTGCACTAGTTTATTGGGCGATTCAACAAATGGTGGTCGCGTGATCACTAAGTGATTTAGCGATGGTGTAAAGTATCTTGTGAACTGGCAAAAGTCCTTCGGTCGCCAGTTCGCTAGATAAGTGGGGCCAGTGTTTCAGTGACGAGGCTTTCCTGATTGGCTGGCGGGTGACAGGGTGGCAGTCTCGTGGCCTTGTCGCATGATCACGAGGGTCATCTTTTGGCTATGCGATCATGCGACCGCTGTTTGGACATCGTCGTTGCGGAGTTAATGGTGGGCTCGGGTTTTCAAAGGGGAGATTGATTGGATGACTACATTTTAAAGTTGGTAAGGGTTTAAATTTTTTCCTTCATCACTCTGCAGGCACCAAAGAAGTAACCGTTGCTTTTCAAAATTCAAAATTTTGAGAATTTCCAGCGACAGAGGGTACCATTTTTATGGAATTCAATGCAGAAATGACCCTGTTTGGTGAGATGTGATTGGTTTGCCACTTGCGATGTGGTCCAGGATGTCTGGTGCTCATTTGCAAAGCATGTACATTGTAGTTGTGGCTCAAGGCATGTTGCAGGGTGTCTTTTCGAGCCTGGTTTTGTGATCCTTTGTACTTGCAGAGAAAACTTTCATAATTAAGGATCAGTTCAGGATTTCCTTTTTCTTGGATTGAATGTGTTTCCCACCCCTAAATTAAATTCATGATTCTTTCTAGCAGGTTGGGCGGTTGAAACCCTACTCCTAGTCATCCGTAGCTTGTTGCAAATTTCCAAGATGACTAGGGGGGTATAAGTTGCAGACTTTTTGAGTTTGCAAGGGTTTCAATTCTTTTGGTTTTGGTCCCAGATTGTTGATAGTGAAAATTTTAACAAGGAGAGCCTGGATTTAGGGTCTTTTCCTTTGTGCATTTTGTCATTTGATAATGTATTGATTCTGCGAGTCTTAGTGAGAATATTTTGGATTCCAATCTCATATTGGTGTATGTCTTTTTATTTTGCTCTTGAGCTCATATATGTTGATTGCACAAATTGGGTTAGCATATGGTAAACAAAGAGTATTTTGGGGTTGTCTTTGAGTTCCTAACAAAGTTAGGATTAAAGTCTTTAAGGTGAGTCCAGTGAGTTAATGGCAAGATAAAGATTTGATGTCCTGATATGTGAGTGAGGGGAGTAATAGGCAAAGCACTTACTCTGAATCTACATGTGTTTGAGTTAAGGTTTTGGGGTGATATAGGTTGTTAAGTGACTCTCTGCCCTGGGATAAGACACTAATCCATTCTCTGGAAGCAGTCCATCATCAGCAATCACACACACACAATTAAATGATAAACATTTCAATCAGATAGTAAAGGGTATAGTTGTATATTGTTTAGAGACTCCTTTGAAGAAGTGAGTCAAGGGTACACCTGCCTGAGCATTGAGGCTCAAAGTGTAGGAGGATCTCCTTGATTCTTGTTAATTGGCCCTCTTCCTTGTAGACTTTGGAGTGGTGATAGAGTCAAAGTTTTATTATAGTTATCCATCAAAGTATAAATCTACAAGTTTTGAAGATCAAAGGGAACAACCAACACTTGCCACCACCAATGAAAAAGCATATATATATATATATATATATATATATATATATATATATATATATATATAAAATTTTATTTCATTTGCATTGCTATATTTTTTTTTTTTAAATTATTTAATATCCATTTACGAAATAGGAGAAATATAAAAAATATAAGCTATATATATATATATATATATATATATATATATATATATATATATATATATATATATTATACAAAGAATTTCATAGTTATTAAAAGAACATAAACATACAAAGTTGGAATAAATCCTTTTAACTGTCATATTTTAAAAATCTACTGTACATTTGTACTTTTACAGAGATTCACACCTTTATTATGTTTTCAAATTGACTTTTTATCCAGATTGGGTTTTTAACCAAAATGATAGTTTTCAACCAAAATTTGGTTTTTAACAACAAATAGATTACTCTCTATTGGGGAATTTATTTATTTCAAACCCTATAGTTATACTATTGCTTAGATTTAATTTTTTCAATTTGTAGGAAAACTATAAACAATCATTTAACGAAATTTTACCAGAGTAATAGTACGATGCCAAATAGTAACAAAATAAATAAAACAACTACACTAGGGTTTCTGAATACATAGATCTAATATAAACACATATCTACCAAAAATAGAAAACATAAAAATCTATAAAAACATAGAAAGACAAATAGATGTGGAATCAGATCTAACAAACAAATCCAAAGCCTACCTTAGATCCAATGCCAAAAATGGAATAAAAATGGAAACCCCTATAGGTCTGAGAACAAAATTCTCTCCAACATCAAACCCAACCTACAGATCTGAAAACTATGTTGCGAACAGGTGCCCAATCCAGATGCACAGAGAAACCCAAATCAACAAGTAGCCATAACAATCCACAAATCTCCAAAATACCAAGCACACAAGCTCCTCCCCAAAAATCCTCTCCAAAATCTGTCTCCCCTCAAAATGAATGCAATAATCTCCTAATAGGAATTCAATTCCCAAATTCACGCAATCACAAAAGACAACTCAAAAGCTAACTCAGAGTTCAACTCCAAATCAGAAATGACTCATAAGACAACTCTTGATCCAACTCTAATTCCAAAATTGAAAGTAAATATAATTAATTAATTAAAATATCTTTTAAATGCACAACCCAACTTTGACTTTTGAAAACTAGTTAACTTTTTGAAAACAAACTCCTTTTTCCAATTTGCACATGTTATAATTTAAATTCATTATTAAATAAATTAAATACTTAATGCATCATAAATTCATGCAATTAATTATTTAATCATTTAATAAAATATACAAGCATAATTCAAATAATTTTCCAATTAAGCACACGTTAATAATTAAAACCCAAATTAAATAAATTAAATATTTAATACATCCTAAAGCATGTAATTAAATATTCAATTATTTAATAATACACTCAAGCATAATTAATCCTAATTTCAATTAAATAATCAATTAATACCAATTAATCAAATAATTGACTTTAGATAATTTTCCAAATTAAACATAGGAACATAATTAAATCATAAAATTCAACTATAATCCTAACATCGATAATCATATAAAATTATCTGAATAATCATAAATCTAGTGAATCAAGCACAATAAGATCAAGCACAATCAAATTCAAGCAAACTAAAACCATGCACAGACTCAAGAATGGGATCCACGAATTCATGCCAACTAGGTGAATTCGGGTAAGGTAGTCATACTAGTACTTGTCCAAACCTAGGACAAATCAGGCTTAGGTTAGGGTTTTGGGTCTATGTATTATCTCCCCTCTTTACCATTGAGATGAATGTTTATGGGCATGCTCACTCCTGCCAATTTAAGGAAGACAATGCCTTGTACCTACAAATCTATCATCACAAGATGAAGCATGTACATACAATAATATATAACAGACAATGGCGAGGATCGGCCGATCGTGTGGATCTCGCAAGCAAGTAACTACGACTCCGTCCCTCAACCACATCAGGCACGTCAAACAGAAATATAAAATAAACACATAGACCATACACATGCAAGTATGGGGTTAGTAAAACCATAAGCATCAATGATCTCCTAACATATAATTTATCATCTTAAAATAATCATAACATTTATAAAATTGGACTAGGGGTGGGGTACTACATGCAAAGGGGGGTCATCTGCAATGACATATAAAAGGGTTAAATTAAAAATATTTTATTATAATTAAAAACATTAAAAACATTTTAAAGTATTTGAGTATTTTACAAGCCATAATCATATAGCTCTTTACCTGATCTAGTCACATCATCAACATCGAGGTCAATTGTTCTGGCCTTGGCCTCAACCTCAACCTACTCATTAACAACAGCCTCTACACCCTCTACAGCTGCAATACAAATTGTTACATTAATCCAAACACCAATTGTAATTAAATTTGTATTACTACACCGATCAATTTAAGATGTTTACTTGTATTACTGTGATGCACATCCTCATTGTCATCAACATGTAGAGGTTGTGTACGGCAAGAATTGGTAGGCTACATTTCAATTTCATACACATTCATGTTATCATTATTTTCTTACTTAAAATAAATTTACTCACTTTATGTTAGAACTTAACATCAAATAAACTAATTAGTAAATAATTAAATTTGAAATATCATCTATTTAGCTTACTTACCACGACGGATCCATCAATAGAACCTTGTGCACTTATTATTCTTTATGTCAAGCTTTATAGCCTTGTTGGAAGCCAATTCTCTTGTCCTCTTCTGTGAGACTTACATTGAGCTCTGCACCCTGCATTTTTGCTTAGTATCATCAAATTTTATTTTATTGTTTCATCAAAACAAAAAAAGATTTCAAATTATAAATAAATATTATAAAGATCAAAGAATTATTTTTAGTGTTAAAATCCATCTACAAATTGTATTTTTCCTCATTCAATTCTAACAATATTAGCACTTACAACTCGTGCAACAAGTTTCGAATAACCGCCAGAGCCTAGCTTGTGTTTCCCATGCTGTTGTAGTCTTCCCTTTGTTTCCTTTGATGTGTCAGACAATCTATGAAGAGATTGAAATATGTTATTTCATATAAATATGAAGAGTATTTAGTACACAATTACATTCTTAACAATATCACATACCTTCTTCTATTCTCTGGTGGTGTATTTCCTTTTATTGTTTCAGTTTTCTCATTCGCATCCAGAATAGGAGATTTCCACTCTAAATCAAGAATGCAAGGGGAGCATTAGTAATTCGAGTTTTTGGTTAATGTACACCTGTATCGGTCCCTAATATACCTCAAACATAACCTGGATTTTTGAAGGAGCTTACCCTTATCAAATGCACAAGGTCCAAAAAAGTTTGTCATACTCTCTACGAGATCATCCTTTAACTTTTGATTTTGAGTTTTCCACCTTTTAAGGAAGAAAATAGTGTTAGATTCAAAAATGGATGTAATGATAACTATCCTAGTAATGAAATTAAATCAAAATAGTGGATTGGGGTTTTAGTTCAGATATGATGTTCCACCCTATACAGATGGTGGGCCCGAATAACCGCAAACACTCATCATTTAATTTACTATAAAAAACATCATTCCCTACAAAATAATCATGAGATCATTAGCCGAAGGATATAATAGTATAAAATAAGAATACAATATATGTAAGCTTCTCATATTGAATGCAAGGTGTATTTAACATACGATTGTATAGTAAAAGAAAGGTCCAATCTTTAAAGTACCATGAAGTTTTACTAATTTCAAGGGAACTCCTTCACTCACAAGAAATATGAAATCCTTCACCGTTCCCATACTAGGAATACTAGTACATCCAGGAAAATCACTATCAAGTTTTGCATCCAATGTTGCATAAATTGAATCCATTACGAAATGGCTCTAAGAAAGAACACTTCAAGGGAAATAAACATATATATAATGATAGAGAAAATAAAATCTATGTATGAGTAGGTGGTGCCATGGCGTCTATGGCCATGCTACGCGTTGTCGACATTGCAGGATGCAATACATCTGAGCCTGCCATCGTATGAGATGGCGATAGTAAATGATCATTGACACGTGCTAAAGAATAAGATTGTTAGAGCATAATAAAACTAGTGATTAGCATGGACAATATTGTTAGAGAGTAAAAAAAAATATAGTCCAACATGTGATCTACCTGAACCAGCTGCAGTACCCTCATCATGGCCGTGAAGATCAAAATTATGCAAAAAAACTTGTAAAAGCAACACATCCACTTACTTTTTAATGACATAAGAGACTACTATAACATAAAAACTATTATTGAACTTTTGTTATAATTAAAAATTAAATTAATACTTTGTAATTTTGAGATAGGTGCATCAATTTAGTTGCCTTTTTTTTTTACTCAAGAGTCGGAGGGAATATAGATGCCAATTCAGCCAATCTTTTTCCAATTTTGTGGAGGCATTTTTTAAATGTAGAGGCTGACTCATCACAAGTAGCCAAATAAACAACTAGGTCCTTGTCAAAGGACTCCTCTTCAGGTACTGCGGGTTCCTTTCCCTTTCTCTGCTGACCACCTATCTGTGACAACAATATTACTAACACTATTAGAATTAATCTAAAACGGTGATGAAAAAAATATAATAAAAAACTTTAACATTTTGCTTCTATCTAAATTGTAGTACAATAACAAAGAGGTTTACCTGCTGGGAAGAAGTGCATGCATGATCATCATTGTCCCCTCTATGTGGTTGTTCCATATTGTGGTCCTGTGTTATTATTTAAAGTTAACCAATAATTAGAAAGGACAACATTAATAAATTTCATTAGAAAATGATGATGGAGATGAGGTGGATAGTGAGGAGACTCTCTAAATGTGGTTGGCAAAAAAACTCAATTATTTAATGGCACATAGTATGTACCTACACCCTAATGATAGTGACATTGTTTGTATCTATGCGATTCAAATTGTAATCAATAAGAAGCTCTTCTCCTGCACTTATTGATTTTATCGCACATACAAATACTGATGAACTACAACTGATTTAGAACCTGATTGGAGAATCTATGATTTAAGATCACCGAGCTGATTGATTAGATATGTAATATGATTGAATCAATATTATGTTGTCATTGATGTCAACTAGTTTGACAGCACTTATCTTGTAAGTTACTATACTAAAACATCTATAGAAAAGGAGTGAAAGAGATGAAGAACAAAAATATCTACATGAGGAAGATGGATATGACAGATGAGGATATAGAATATATTGAGTAACTTTTTGATGAGTCTATAAATTTATCTTATTGACTTAATTATGTTTCATTTATCTATGATGAGGAAAAGAGATGAAAGACACAAAGTAGTGTTGTCGGTTAATGAAGCATTTCAGTATACACTGATGGAGTGTAGTGTATACCAAGCACAGTGTAAACCAAGCTTGTGTTTATCGACACATTTTTTTGTTAACCGAGAAGAACAAAATGAACTAAATGATTACTTTAGCTGATAAGATTGATGAGCTGGAAAGTGTATGATTTTGAGGTAACAGATAAATTTTGTTACACGGATCGACGACTGACAAAATTTAGGAAAGATCTAAAGGATGAGAATCAAACGTGTTATTGACACAAGTGCTGAGGTATTTTTAAGAGGAAAAATCAACGAAGATGATTAAGTGGCAAAATATGATGGAGCAAAAGAAAATGGTTTACATGTCTATATAAGAGACTGGAGATTTCACAATGAGTGTGATGCCAAAAGAGAAGAAAAACTATAGAATGATCGTGTGAACATGTTTTCATGCATTCTAATCATACTGGTTAAGGAGAACCCTACTACAGAGCATTACCGAGTGATAGAGAGTGATTACCGAGGGATAGTAAGTTGATATATTATTGAATCATAAATGTTACATTGATTAGAAAGATTTGTATGAGCTGAACATTGATCTGTATATTTGCAATTGAAGTTGTACTAAGATAGATCACCTACTGTTACATATTTAACCATTGTAAATAGTCAAATCTCTTAACCAAGTGGACTAAGAAATTTTTATTATGTATCATTCATAGAATGAACATTGTTATCATGTCAACCCTAGAGTGACTGCTAGTTGGACGATAACAGTTGGTCTTAAATCCTCTAACAAGGTCACACCTAACAGTGTGTTTGTAACCTTTAACAAGGTTGGGTCTTCACTGACCTCACTTCAGAAGAGTGAATATTTTTGGGTTGTCGGTCCCAGGTGGTTTTCCCCTTCATAGGGTTTCCACGTTAAATCTCTTGTGTTATGTGTTGATTGTGATGTTTGTTTTGATGTCATATTTACATATTGCATATTTGATTTGATTGGTAAATATTATAAGTTTTAGACTGGTAATCGGTAAATGCATAGACAGTAAAAGTATTTTAAGTTATCGAGTAGGTGAAATTGAAGTATTTTTTTTTGGATTATATATTTTGTATTGGGACAGTGATTAACTAATTCACCCCCCTCTCAGTTATTCTAACAATTGGCATCAGAACTTTGGTTGCTTTGAACAAAGTTTTAAGGACTTTAGCAAAAAGATCTCAAAATGTATAAGAGGGAAGTGCCAAAGGTAAACAAAGAGAATTTCATATTATGGTAGAGCCGGATGAAGTTGCACATATTTGGAATTGGGAATGCAACACTAGAATTGATGGAGAATGGTTATATAGAACCGACACTAGTTCCCCTGACACTTGATCAACTGAAAGATAGATATGAAAACAATGTTACTATGATCAAAATTGTTGTTGCCTGTACCAATGCCGAATTTGAAGATATCAACTTCTACACTACTACTAAAGCTATGTGGGATAAAATTTCTCAAGTTTCCAGTGAAGATGTGCATGTCAAAAGAGCCAGAGTAGAAAGCTTAAGGGGCAGATTCAATGATATGAAGATGAAAGAAGGTGAGAATATAGTGCAATACACAAATAGACTGAAAGAGGTAGGACATGCTATTAGAGCATCTAATGGAGTCATTAGTGAAGAAACAATTGTAAGAAAAGTACTCAGAACCTTACTGCTAGCTTACACAATTAGAATATTTGCTATTCAAGAAACAAGGTCTACATCTACTAATGTACTTACACTTGACAACCTCATTGGTAAGCTCACAACCTTTGAGTTAAATAACTTTGATAACAATGTTGTACCATTTGTGGAATCTGCTTTCATGTCTTCTCTAAAAATTAGTAAGTCTAGCAGGAATAATAAGAATGATGATAGTGACAGTAATACCGATGATGAGTTTGATGAACTTGAAACTCTTATGGCCAGAAGATTACCCAAAGGTAAAGGAAGATATAGAGGTAAGCTACCTTTAGCATGCTTTAACTGTAAAGAGATTTTCCACATCACTGGTAGATGTCCACATAAGAAAGATGATGAAAGAACCAAAGACTGATCTAAAGGAAGCTATGGGAGAAGATTCAACAGAGGCTACCAACACAATAGAGATAACTGAGACAACAATGACAAAGGAAAAAAGGTATGTTTCATAGCTGAGGATAATGAATCTGAATCTGATTCTGATGATGATGTAGAAGTTGTATTTGATGCTATGAAAGATGATTTGGAGGAAGAGGAAGAAAAACATGAAGAAACAACACTGATCTCTAAAGTTAACAAAAATAATACATGGATCATAGATAGTGGTTGTACACATCACATGACTGGTGATGAGGAGAAATTTGATCAACTTGAAGAATAAAATGGAGGATCAGTTAAGATGGGTAATGACACACCCTGTATGGTAAGAGGTAAAGGAATCTTAATGATAAATGATATGATAAAATGTGATAATGCTTATTGGGTAGATGAACTGAACTATAACTTGTTAAGTGTGGCACAGCTAAATAATTCAGGTCACCGAGTTGCTTTTGAGAGCAAGAAAGTGAAAATATTTGATGATGGAGGAAGAATAGTTGGAACTAGAGCACAATCAAGAGGTAATCTATTTTATCTTGGTACTGATGAGTCTTCTTGATTAATGATGAAAAATGAAGATGCTTGGTTGTGGCATAAAAGGTTATACCATGTGAACTTTGATAACATGATTAAGATCAGTAAAAGGAAAAGAGTTAGAGGGCTGCCTAACTTGTCAAAACTAGATCATGTTATGTGTCATGAATGTTAGAAAGGTAAAATGACTAAATCTAGTTTCAAAAGTAAGGATTACTCAACAAAGAAGATACTTGAGTCGGTTCATACCGATCTATGTGGTTCTATGAGATCTCAGAGTTATTATGGTGATAGGTACTTTATTTTTTTTGTTGATGATTATACTAGATTGATGGTTGTTATGTTCTTAAAAGAAAAATCTAAAGCATTTAAGATGTTTAAGTAGTATAAAGCAAAGGTAGAAAAAGATACTAGTAAGGAATTGAAATGCCTAAGATCTGATAGAGGAGGTGAATTTATCTTCGATGAATTTACTAATTTCTGTAATGAGCATGGTATTAAAAGACATGTCTCTCCACCAAGGACACCTTAGCAAAATGGGATTGTTGAAAGAAGGAATAGGTCAATAGTTGACTATGCGAGGACATTGATGCTGCAAAAGAATGTTGCTCAGACATACTAGAGGGAAGCTGTCAATATAGTTGCTTATGTACTGAACCGAGTTCAATTGAAGAAGGACGCCAACAAGACACCCTATGAGTTGTGGTTTGGACACAAACCTACTGTAAGTTATTTCAAAATTTTTGGAAGCAAATGTTTTACTTTGAAAGATGAGAGAAATGGTAAATTTGACTCAAAAGGTGATGAAGGGATATTTCTAGGATATTCTAGTAAAAGCAAAGCATAGAAGTGTCTGAAAAAAACTACTAATAAAATGATTGAAAGCACTAATGTCAGAGTTGATGAGTTTGATGAAAAGAACATAGAGGAAAGTACAAAGGAACCAAAAGACTATAGAAGATTCACTTACATTGAACAACCAGAGTATCTACTGAAGCCACAGCCTGTGATAATCGGTCAGCAAGAAAACAATACCGAACAACAGGAAAGAGAAACCGACGAGCAGGATGGCCCTACCGAGAAAGAAAATGAACCTGCATAGTATGAATAGGAAAGGAGAGATAGGATACTAGTGAGTTTTTTCAGAAGACACCATCCTGAATCAAAAATCATTGGAGACAAACAAGCTGACATGCAAACAAGGAGCAAAGCAAGACAAGGTACATGTCTAGTTTGTGATTATGAACCGAAAAATGTAAAAGTTGCATTAGAGAATGATGAATGGGTTAATGCAATGAAGGAAGAAATAGAACAAATAGAGAAGGAAAAAACCTAGACCTTAGTACTCTGATCTAAAGATAAGAATGTTATCGGTACTAAGTGGTTATTCAGGAACAAGCAGAATGAGAATGGAGAAGTAACTAGAAATAAAGATAGATTGGTATGTAAAGGATATGCACAGGAGGAAGGAATAGATTATGGTGAAACATTTGCACCTATTGCTAGATTGGAAGGAGTCAGAATGCTACTTGCATATGTTGCACACAAGAAATTCAAGGTTTATCAAATGGATGTCAAGTCAATGTTTCTGAATGAAATACTTGAAGAAGAAGTCTACATAGAACAACCTGAAGGGTTCATTGATCCAAAAAAGAAAGACATGGTATGTAGATTACATAAAGCTTTATATGGTTTGAAGCAAGCACCAAGAGCTTGGTATGAGAGGCTACATACTTATTTGTTAAGTATAGGATTTGTAAGAATAAGTGAGAACAACAATCTATATATGAAAGGAGATACTAATGATACAATTCTTATTGCTGAGATATTTGTGGATGATATCATACTTGGACGTCAAGATCAAATATGTAAAGCCTTTGCTGATGATATGAGAAATGAATTTGAGATGTCTATCTTTGGAGAGATTAAGTTCTTTCTTGGACTACAAGTGATTCAGCAGAGTGATAGGATATTCATCACATAGTCTAAATACATAAAAGAAGTATTGAAAGCATTTGGCATGGAAGATGCTAAACCTATGGGAACACTGATGGCTACTGGATGTAAACTGACTAAGGAAGATGAAACTATAGAAGTAAACCAGACACTATATCATCAATGATTGGTAAGCTAATGTATGTCGTTCATAGTAGACCAGATATAGCACATGTTGTGGGAATAATTGCTATATTTTCTGCTAATCCTAGAGAATCACACATGATTGCTACCAAAAGAATCTTAAGATACCTAAAGAAAATAAAAGACTATGGATTATGGTATCCTAAGGAAGGAAAGTTTGAACTCATAATCTATACTGATGTTGATTGGGCTAGAAATGTGGATGACAGAAAAAGCACCACTAGAGGAGCATTCTTCTTTGGTGAAAGACTTGTTACCTGGACAAGTAAGAAGTAGGCTTGCATTTATCAGTCTACAACCGAAGTAGAGTATGTTGCTATTGATACAAACTATTCAAACATTGCATATATTAAACAAGTTTTGGAAGGTATGAATGAGATAATCACTGAGCCAATGATTATATACTATGATAACACTAGTGAAATAAACATTTTAAAGAATTCAGTGATGCATTCTAAAACAAAGCATATATCAATTAAGTATCACTACTTGAGAGAACAAGTACAAGAGAAGAAAGTTAAGTTATAGTTTGTTAGATCAAAAGAACAACTTGCAAATATATTTACAAAAGCTCTACCGAAAGACACATTTGAGTACTTGAGGACTAGACTTGGGGTCTGTCCCCTGTCTATCGGTCACTAAGGTGATTCAGATGTTGCATTAGCCTAATCTTATCAGAAGATCATTCATGTTGATGTAGCATAATTCACACTTTGGATCATGTCTAAAGCTATGAAAGGTACTAGAACAGATTGGCATATCAGTATATAGAGATACAGAGTATGCAACGGACAATAGAGAGTTATTTGGCTATTGAAGAGTTGTTTATTTATTTATTTCTTTGGCATTATTGTCAAATGGAGAGATAAACAATATGAAACATATGAAACAATATACACCAATGAGAACTATCTAAGGGAGAGACAAATTGAAGAAAGGGAGAGCACTGAAGATTAGTTACTAAGAACAGATGAAGGAATCCGAGAGCTGAAAATATCATATTTGTAGAATGGCAAAGCTGCATTTGTAATGCTATTGAGTAACGTAGTGATTAAACATATTAAGCTAGGGAGATCTTGTACAAAATTTGTTCATAGAGTTGTAGAATACATGTTTGATATGTGTATGGTATATTTCATATTACTTGAGTTTCCATCAATGCCAAAGGGAGAGATTGATGAACTACAACTAATTTAGAACTTGATTGAAGAATCTATGATTTAAGATCACCGAGTTGATTAATTAGATATTTAATATGATTGAATCAGTATTATGTTGTCATTGATGTCAACTAGTTTGACAACACTTATCTTGTAAGTTACTATACCTAAACATCTGTAGAAAAGGAGTGAAAGAGATGAAGAACATAAATATCTACATGAGGAAGATGGATATGATAGATGAGAATATAGAATACATTGAGTAACTTGTTGATGAGTCTAAGAATTTATCTTATTGACTTAATTATGTTTCATTTATCTATGATGAGGAAAAGAGCTGAAAGACACAAAGCAGTGTTGTCGGTTAATGAAGCATTTCAGTATACACCGATAGAGTGTAGTGTATATCGAGCATAGTGTAAACCAAGCTTGTGTTTATCGACACATTTCTTTGTTAACCAAGAAGAACAAAATGAAATAAATGATTAGTTTAGCCGATAAGATTGATGAGCTAGAAAGTGTATGATTTCAAGGTAACAAATAAAGTTTGTTATACAGATTGACGACTGACAAAATTTAGGAAAGATCTAAAGGATGAGAATCAAATGTGTTATTGACACAAGTGCCAAGGTATGTTTAAGAAGCAAAATAAAATATGCAATTGGATTGCTTAATAGTTGACAGAGATCATGTTCTATTTATAAAAGCTACAATATTCCCTAGTGCTTTTGGCCTTCCGTCAATGTATATAGCCACTCGTTTCCTTTGCTCATTGTCTTTTTGTTGAATATAATTTGTCAAGAGTGCATACCTATGCATACTTTTTTTATATTGAACAATTCACATCTAACTTTTGTAATCGTAACAAGGTCCAACATACTCCATCAATTCAATAACTTTGTTGTAAGACACCTTTATGCCATCCATGGAAAATAGGCCCAAACCATGTATTGATGACGGTGCAATACAATATATCTTTCCTTTAACACTAAAATCAGTGTTTATTGGAGGAAGTTCTTGGGGAACCATTGTTTCTATAGATTTTGGTACCTAGAGGGTACCTCGATGTCATCTTTTCTCTCATCATCATAAGAACATGACCCCCCTTGAGCAAGGAAAAATTTCATGCGTTTATTGAATTTTCTTCTAATCTTTTGACCTCTAGTTGATCTTCCTAATTCAGACATACTAAATGACTCACTTTCTTCACTCAAGGAAGACACAGCTGATAAATACCTATTTGTTGCTACCCGCACTCCATCAAATGAGAGAGATAGCAAGTAATGTGAGATATTTTGCAAATTGTGAAATACATTAATCTCTATAGGGTGTATTGAACTATACCTATCGATCCATGAGACTGTGTGGGATGCTCTTGAAAGGGGTCTGAGTACCTACATATGTAATTCATTTATCTAATGTTAGCTAAAAAATTCATGATACATATACTCAAAACCACATAGTAAGTACATTAAAAACCATAAGCATCCCATAGTAAGTATATCACAAATTAATTAGATTAAGCATTGATTGCATAACTGCATATTTCTATCAAGAAATCAATATTAAATAGATTAAGTAGTGATCACATAACTGTATATTTCATTCATATCATTCATCTTCTTCTTCATCCAACTAATCACCATGATCATCATTGATGTCAACATCATCACCACCACTATCATTGCCATTGTCTTCATTGTTGTTGTCATCATGGGCATTAGTATCATCATCATCATCATCATCATCATTAGTAGCATCATCATCATCATCTTCTTCTTCTTCTTCAAGAAAACTTGCGTCAAGAACATCATCGACTAACTGTTATTTGTGATCACCATCTACATCATCTTCTAGTTGTTTTCAATCTTCTTCTTCCATCGCATTATACCTCATCGGCCTTCCTCTTGGATCATGTCTAACAACAAATGACCAACCTGATTTATGTGGAACCTCTGAGTAAAATACCTGCTCACATTGGCTTGGAAGAACATAGGGCTCATCCCCAACTAGCTCAAACCACCTTGTATTAATCATAGGAAATCCATTGTCATGTTCAATAATAGTTGTATCAAGATCTTTTTAATTAAGTCGTAGCTTGTACCAGTTGATGACAAAGAGAACTAATCTGAAGGAATTAAAGTCACAGTCAAGTATATCATCCAAAATACCATAGTATCAATTTTTAGACTCTCAAGGATGTAAGTCATTTCTAAATGAAATATTAGTCACCTGAAAGACTGCACTTATCCCAAAATCACAACTTTTCTTTGTGTCATCCAACTTTTTGATACAAAATTTATGACCATTGCAAAACATAGCCTTGTGGTGGTTAACCTGCAAAAATATGTCAAACATGTATAAATTAATGTATAAATTAATGCATCAAGAGTTCATAAATGTAAGAGTGATTAACAAATTTATACATACTTGGAAATCTCTTAAACCATGTGCTAAATCTATTTCCCTTTGTGTAACATTTGGATCTCCATTACGATGAGCTTCATTAACCAATGAAGACACAACTTTCCATGTTAATGTGCGACCTAAATTATGACATCATTCAATCTATTTCGTCATCCAATCTTGATTGTTTGCAATATACAAATGTATTGCATCCCACTCTTGAGCAGTTGTACAAAAAATAAATAGACAACTTACAATCGATTAATTTAGAAGATTAAGAATTAATTAATAGTTACAATAATATCTTATAATTTATTACCTCTTACTTTGCTCATTCTACCTTTCCCCACCAAGTACTCCCCTTTGAATTTTCTAATGGTGTTGAGATTCCAAATGTAATCTATATGGATCTTTGCTGCTAGCTTAGGAAGATATTCAGTAACGTACACCATAGTCTAGTATACTATATATCCCTCCATCATAGAACCCTTAGGAGGTACTCTTTGCCGAACCAAAGCCTTAAAAAATTTTAGGTGCCTCTCAACCATCCACATTGACCGAGTGTGTACGGGTCAACACATTTCAATCTCCTCAACTTGGTGTATGATGTAGTGTTCTTGTGCATTGAAAAAGATTGAAGCTAGACACTTTTCCATTTCACACATTAGATGAGGAATTCTTCTCTTCCAGTATTTTATATCTGCTTTATGGATTTCTTTAGATGACAACCACCTACAAGACATTCAAGACACAAAAATATATAAACATGAGACTTTACAATATATACAACAAATTGAACAGATATCATTGTTTACCTTATATATTTTCCAAGATCATATATCACTTATTTGATGTTATTGTTGAAGTTCTCTAGGAGAAATAGGGGTAGCACGTACTACAACAATTATAAAAATAATCATGTCATTCTTTTCTCATATAATATAATGAGAAGTACATGCAGTTTACAAATATATTGTAAACACAAAAGAACATGACTTACCTTGATGAAGGTGTGCCAATTATGCATTTTCAACCCTGGCCCAAATTCACTTTTCTTTGATATGGTATTGCTTATGTTTGCATAAAATTCTGTGGGAAATCAAATTTTTCATATGACTTCTTTTATGACATCACTTTGATGTTCTATTAATAACTAAGGAAGGGCACTTATATTAATCTGTTCTCCATTTCTATTTGATTCAATGAAATTTTTCATTGCATGATTGGATTCATGAATGTCGCTACAAATTTTGATAATTTTTTCTTTGTCACACCTTCTATCCAATATCTTCCATAATGTCTCTATTACATTCTTTCTGATATGCATAGTATCAAACAAATGCACAATTTGTAGCTGCTCATAGTAGGGCAACCTACTAAATTGTCTGGGATAACTTTTTAGTCCTTTTGGAAGGTGCTCAGTAGTGTTGCTTTGACGACATTCATGATCATCAATCACATAATCAACAAACAAAACATAATATAAATATACAAATTTCAAACATAAACCATTAGGTAGAATGGTAATACCTTGACGATTAATTCTATTATATTCCAACTTCCATAGGCAAGGTGTCATTCTCTGCGGCTTAGATGTAGTCTCTTCTTTTCCATTGAAAATATATTTTTCAGTAATTCGATAGTTATGATTTTTGTGGAGAAAGTGTTTATACTCATCAAACACCTACTTTCCTAAACTTTTTGAATGACAAGATTTCATCTTGGGACCACAAACTAGATATGCAAATTTTCTCTTTGTTTGAAGACCTACAAGATAATGATACAATTGGATTAAATATGTTAACTTTTATTTTTAGAATTATCATGTGCAACTTGAATTCACCATAACATACCAAAAAAGTGTGTTAGCCCTGGGGCATCATGTATTGTCCATACAAGAATTGCATGGAATTGAAATTGTCTATCTCCTATTGGTCTAGAGATGTCATATATAGTGACACCTTTCCATAACTCCACCAACTCATTGATAAGAGGCTCAATATATAAATTCATATCTTTAACTTGGTATTTACCTAGTTGAATGAACAACAACATTACATAATTATTGTGACTATTTTACTACAAGATTTATAATTACATGCAGATAACTATTAAATGATCAAATACCTGGAACAATCATTACCAACATAATGTGCTCCCTCTTTATTGAAATCCATGGAGGAATGTTATTGTTGATGACAAAAATAGGCCAAACAAAGTAAATAGATCTTAGCTCTCCAAATGGATTGACACCGTCCACTGCCACTCAAAGCTTAAGATTTTGAGGTTCTTCGATAAAGTGCGACCACTTTTCCTCTATGTCCTTAAATACAAAACCATCCACAGGCATTCAAATAATGTCATCTCAACTCCTATTGTATGCATGGTAATCCATAAATTGTGCCAAGCTACTACACATGAATAATCTTTGCAAATGTGGTATAATGGGGATGTAACGAAGAATATTATGAGCCACCTTTTTTGTTATTTGATCTATTTGATATCTACTCGTATGACATTCAGGGCATTCTGTTGAAAATTCATGTTCTTTATGATAAATAATATGATCATTGGGACAAGCATCTATTGCTTGATACTCTATTCCAATATCTTTCATAGTTTCACATAATTCTCGGTATGAGCAAGGGAGAATATTCGATGGTGGTAACAAAAACTCACCTATCAATCTATAGGAAAAAATATAAGTTGTTAATATTAAAAATATTTATGGTACATGTTTCACCATTTAATTAGTATAATGACATATATGACATACCTTAGCATACGTGACATTATTGTGTTGGATAAACTATTCATAACCTTCAAGTTCAACAACAACAATACAACAAAGAGAAGAGTTGTTTGGGAGCCTTTGTAAAGGGGCATGGCTGCCTTCTCAAGTAGAGGCATATCATGGATGACATCAACATCATCATTAGTTGGGCCAATACCAAATGTGTCATGGATCAATGTATTAGTACCATCATCTGGTGCATCATCGTCATCTTCCATGGGATCATAATCTTGAGCTTCAATATCCGCACCTCTATGATCCTCCACTTCCAAAGCCATATTCTCTATATTCACACCTCCATGGTCCATATCATGTACTCCCCTAGGGAGGTTGACCTATATAAAAATGATGAACACAAATAAACCATGATAATGATCTCATCATCAAGTGTATTTCATATATATATTAATTGTTAAATAAATATAATGAAAAACTTACCAACTCATGATAATCAAACCCTCCCTCAATGTGACCATTATCCCTACAATGTCTCTTAGCTATTTTGATTGGCAATATTCTAGTGTTTAAGCCCTTACAAATATTGCAGGGACAATAACATTTTCCATCGCCTTTTCTTTTCAAGTTCAACCACAATCTATTGATTGTATCCCCATTACCTTCTTCACTTGGATTGTCTGACATGATCCTTCTTCACTTAGATTATCTATAACCTAATTATATATAGAAATTTAAATCTTAGTTATGAAATGATGTTGTAGTATAGTATACCAAATTGAAACACTTATGTTATTGTAGTCTTCCACCTCAAACTCTTTCCTATTGTGGCAAGAAATAAAAATATTCAAATAATATAGTAGTTTATATATGAAAAAGATGTCTATCTAATGCTTTTTGAGGGTGCGGGGAACAACAAATGGAGGTAATTTGTTGATTGAGGGTGTAGGGAACAACACTCGTCAATACTTTTATCGAATTGTAAATTTCAAATTTGAACCATTCTGTGAATATAGAACATGGATGTAATCTCAGAAAATAACAAAATGTAGACATGATAGATTACTTATTTTGTTATTCTACACTACTTAATATTTGAGTGCACGTTCCACCTACAACTTGATCAAGTCTTGTTTGATGCTTCAATTTTATGTTCATTGTCCTGTAGAAGTACACAGTTTTGCATTTCTCTAATATGTTATTCAAAAAACAACAATAGAATAAAATACTTGTTGAGAAAGATCATCATAGGAGTATTAGAAACTTGAGATCCAAAGGTAACACAGTATTATAAGACTCTTACATTCAACCTTCAAATCATGCACCTAATAAATAGGAGAAAAAATACATAAAATTGAAAAATTTAACTAATGAATTATGTTTTTCTTCTCATCTTAATCGGCCAAATTTATATGAGATTCTAAAGAAGGCCTCACTCTTAATTAGCCAAATCTTCCTTGTACCACAAAAAAACTGTGTGATAACTATTTCTACTCCAACCTTAATTGTTTAAGAATTCATCATATCAGATAAAGTATGTTTAAGAATTGTTGGGACTAGTTCTTTGGCGTGTATTAAATAAAATACAATTTTTAACATATTATTATCACTCTATTTCTTTGTTGTAAACATGCCATTGGTTTAGTTTTGTAAAAACATTTGTGTTAGATGCATTTAAAATTATCTTCATTGTCTTATGATTCTCTAAATGCTTCCTTATTTGTCAACCAATTAATACATGCTAGTATATAAAGAAGACAATCAGAAGACAATGAAGATTTGTCTAACACAAATGAATACACTAAACTGAACCAATGACATGTTTACAAAAATTATCATAACTCACAAGAACAACTGAAACAATGGCATGTTTATAACTCATTAAGAGTGAGGCCTTCTTTAGAATCTCATGAGTTTTGTACAATGCATGCAATGTGTTAGTCCATTTTCTACTCAATGCAAAAATCCAATGAAAATGGCCTTTTCCCTGCAAGTTTAGTAATGTTGTCTCTGCCCGGCCTACAATCATAGTTTTGTCTTGCGAAGTTGATCCCTAATGATTCATGGTGTATGCTCTTAGCCCTATGTTTTTCCATGTGTCACCTAGCTCTAGCTCTAATCACGTCTCATAATTCACAAAATCCAGAGAGATATTCAAGTTTTAAGGTCTGCAGGAAATAGTATCAGAATCTGCCAAAGTGTTGAAAACCTACAATGTTTTCTATTTGGTCTGCATGAATACCCTATGTGTTTTCGACCTTGCATTTCTTCTCTTTTGTTAACACTCCTTGTTCGTCAGTCTTAAGTGCGCAAGTGCAATGGTTGGTGGGGCCAGATTTTTCAAGCTGCAGAGCGAGGAGATCGACGATCAGTGTATGAGCATAAGGAATATTCCGTGCTCATGAGATCACGCACCTGCCGTTGATCTTGTTTGTTTCAGACATATCTTTGGTAGTGGTCCCACTGCCAAGTGAGCTGACATGGTGGTATCTCATTGGTCCATGGGAGTATGAAGTGGAGTATTGTCAGTGGGACTGGTCGTCGATCTTCCTGTGTGGGCCCGGTTGAATTTCTCAGTGTGTTTGGTAGTTGTGATAAAATGTTTAGCGGCTCGGCAA
The DNA here is from genome assembly GCA_027943335.1 of Chamaecyparis obtusa. Taxonomy (NCBI): domain Eukaryota; kingdom Viridiplantae; phylum Streptophyta; class Pinopsida; order Cupressales; family Cupressaceae; genus Chamaecyparis; species Chamaecyparis obtusa. The sequence goes on from BSBK01003261.1 coordinate 115,759, forward strand.
AATTTCTTCTTGTTCGCTGGTTCGCATGATAAATTTGCAATGCCCTAAGTGTTTTGGCGATTCAGCGAACAGTGGTCGCAGGATCACTAAGTTTTTTAGCGATGGTAGCGAGTGTTTCGTGAACTGGTGGAAGTTCTTTGGTCACCAATTTGCCAAATAAAGTGGGGCTGGTGTTTTCGGTGACGTGGGCATTCTTGATTGGCTGGTGGGTGACAAGGTCATAGTCTTGCAGCCTTGTCGCATGATCGCAAGGGCCACCTTTCAGCCTTGCGATCATGTGACAAGGGTGCCACATCGATGGACAGTGGTGACATGGTGCTGACGTGGAGGCTTGTTGCATGTTCCCATAGCCCTTTTCTTGGCTATGCGATCATGCGACAACTGCTTGGACGTCACAGTTGCAGAGTTAAGGTGGTTCCACGGTGTCGTGTTGCCGACATGCTCAGTTTTCATTCACCGAGGGATTTATGAGGTGGCGGTTGACTTTTCAAAGGGGCTCGCAACTATTGCAAATTAAATGCAGACCACTTGATTTACCGGGAAGGGGAAGACATCTACGGCCATGTTTTAATTTTTTCCGACTAGCCGTTGCATTCAAAATTTCAAATTTGCAGAGGGTTTCCAGCAACAGGAACTACCATAATTTATGGTTTTAATAGCTGATTTTGATTGGTTTGGTGGCACTTGTTGTTGCAGTGTGGTCCAGGGTGTTGGGTGATCGTTAGTAGGGTTTGTACTATGTGGTTTTGTACTTGAGGCATGTTGTAGGGTTGACATTTTGAGCATTTTTGTAATCCTCAGTACCTTCATAGAGATTTTTCATGATTGAGGATCATTCCAGGATTTTCTTTCTCCTAGCTGCTTGGGTTTCCACGCCTGTAATAACTTTATGACCATTTCAAGTTGGTTGGGTGGTTGAAACCCTAACCCTAAGTCATTCGTAGCTTATTGCATTCTTTTTGAGAATTTCAAGATGACTAGGGAGTATATATGGTAGAAATTTTGACTGAGTAAGGGTTCCAAGATTTCTTTTTGGTCCCTGGTTGCAAATTCATGTATTTTTGAAGAAGGATAAACTGGATTTTGGGACTGCTTCCTATCTTAGTGTTGCTTTGATTGTATATTGATTCTGAAGATGTTAATGAGAATGCTATTGGGTTCCAATCTTGCATTTGTGTATGTCTTCTTGTCTTGGTTCTAGGCTCATATATGTTAATTTCACAAAGTGTATTAGCATATGGTGAACAATGATCATTTTGAAGTCATCTCTAAGTTCCTAACAAAGTTAGGATTAAAGTCTTTTGGATGAGTTTAGTGAGTTTACAACCAAGTAAGAATTTGATGTTCTAAGTGCTTCAGGGAGAGGGTAATAGGCAAAGCACTTATCCTGAGCCTGAGAGTATTTTATTTAAGATCTTGAGCTGATGTATGCAGTTGGGTGACTCTTTGCCCTAGGTTAAGGCACTGGTCCATTCTCTGGAAGCTTTTCATGGTTTTCAACCACACACACACAATTTAAATGATCATACCTTCATTTTGTTTGTAAAAGACCTATTTGAATATCTATTTAGTGACTCCTTTAGAGAAGTGAGTCAAGGGTACACCCACCCAAGCTTAAGGCTTAAAGTGAAGAAGGATCTCATTGTTGATCCTTGTCAGTTGGCCCTCTTCCTTGTGGACTTTGGAGTGGTGATAGAGTTAAAGTTTTATTTAAATTATCCATCAAAGTGTAAATCTGAAAGTTGAAGATCAAAGGGAATAATCCACACCAACAAGATGCTAACTTTGCTGGGGAGAACAAGAATGAAGAAGTATATCTGTTAAGATCTCTGGTCAGGCTTGTGTTGTTATATTTAAAATCTTTTGTTGACCAGATTGATTTGCCCCATCCGAGTCACCAACAAGATGGTGACTCTACTGGGGAGGCCATTGGAAAGAGTCAAATACAAAAACAAAGCATTTGCTGATATTTTCTCACCTAGTTGTGAGTGGTGGCTCTGATTTTTCTCTGTTTGATCAGTGCATTTTTTGATAAATGATGTGGCTACTTGTGGAGTTTTAGTTGATTTGGAAGAGATACAACACATGAAAATTTTTCTCTTCAAGGAGGTGGTGACTCTACATTGTGAAGAATCTAATGGAGCTTCTACATAAGCTCTAGATCTGCCCTACCTTCCAGTCAACAAGGTCTTCTGCTGCAAGACTCCCAGGTACTTCTCAAATTTCAAATGTTCCTTATTAAGTGATTAAGCACTAAGGAAAGGATAAGGTGTGAGTAGAGGTTTGCATACTTCAAGTTCTTAGTTGCATTTTTGCAAGATTTTATGGAAGTATTGCATTAAGTCTAATGGGAAAGCTTGAAGAGGAGCTTGCATCCTTAGGGATTGTATAAAATTGGTAAAATTGAAGGTAGGATGTAGACAAGATCTATCCATATCTTTGTTCTATGATAGATTTTTTGATGCATATGGTGAGCTTCCAGATGATGTTGAGTTTGCAGAATGTGAGTTCATTGGTTTATTCCTGGAGCTTTGTTTTCCTGAGTCAACCAGTTGGTCACATGCTTTGTGGGAAGAATATTATGTATGTATAAGGGATTGGGCACTTAGTGATGATAATCTTGAGCTTGAGGATGCACTTGGGGCTGTGCTCATTGGTACTAATATTGAGAATGATGGAACTTATGAAGGAGATGTGTCTAGTGCTGACACTCTTTCTTGCACTCATGAGAGTGATGCTCTTTCTCAGTATGGGGTAGAAAGTTTATGCAGTCAATCAGGTGAAGAAGAAGATTGGATGGATGAAGATGTTGTTGATGATTGTATGTTAGAGGAGGGTCTTCTTGAGGATAGTTGTTCACTTCATAGTGAACAAATTTCAGATCTCCTGTCTTGTGAATATCTCAGGTATGCAGGGAGGGATGACTCTGAGTTCTCACATTCAGCACACATTGATTTTGACCAAGAGCATGAATCAGTAGGGTCTGACTATGACATGTGTGCCACTGATTCTTTTGCTACTTCAACACTACTAGATAGAAACCATGCTATATATGATGTATCAGATGATGAGGTTGCCAGTGTTTTCTTAGTTTCAAGTGATATAGTGGTCCCTGACATGGTTTTGAGTGCTGATTGGGGAAGTTGTACAGATTGTGGGTCTTGCCTTCACTCTGGATCTTTTGATAAGCCATGGAAGGATGGCCTTTTAGCTACTCAAACTTCTCAATTTTTTGAATATGGTTGTATTTCCTTTCCCACCTATCAACATTTTTTGGTTTTGTTGGATGCTGACATGATGCAGGTTGCTCCTATGTTTTGCTCCTATGTTCGGTGATCATGTCCCATGTGATGAGTTCCCTCAGTGTTTGCATGGAGATCATTATATCTTCCCCTTGGAGGTACAAAAATTTGATACGAATGGATCCAATGGTGTGTGCACTGACAGTGTGAAGGAGTTGGAATGTTTTTCTTTTTGTTTGGACAGTAAGTTTCCTAGATATGGTGGAAAATTTGAAGATGGTTCATATTGTGGCTCCTTCAGCATTTTCCTTTTTGACTACAACATGCATGTGCCACAGAATTTTTAGAATTGGTATGATTACCTTTCCAACCCTCAGGAGGAATGTGATAGTAATTTTTGTTTCAAGCTTTTGGAAAATGGATATAATTGTGTTTTGTCACATGGAAGCAGAATTTTCAGTTTTCCTCTGCTGAATGGAGATGAAAATTACTTGTTTGACAGAGGAAAAATTGATTAGAAGTTTTGGGGCCCCGAGCCTTTTGTGAATATTGTAAATTCTGTAAATATCTTTCCCTTTCTTGTTGTGTGTTTTTTCCTGGTCTGTTCCCTATATTTTTTGAGGTCCCCTGGCTTTTGTCCTGTGGGTGGTCTACTTTAACCTGAGATCTTGAATTCTCACATGGGCACAAGTTACCCATTGTCCCTAGCCAGAGCCACTATTAGTCAATTTTCTAGTCAATGCAAAAATCCAATGAAAATGGCCTTTTCCCTGCAAGTTTAGTAATGTTGTCTCTGCCCGGCTTGTAGTCACAGTTTTTTCTTGCAAAGTTGATCCCCGATGATTCATGGTGTGCACTCTTAGCCCTGTGTTCTTCCATGTGTCACCTAGCTCCAGCTCTGATCACATCTCATAATTCACAAAATCCAGAGAGATATTCAAGTTTTAAGGTCTGCAAGAAATAGTCTCAGAATCTGCCAAAGTGTCAAAAACTTATGATGTTTTCTATTTGGTCTGCATGAATACCCTGTGTGTTTTTAACATTGCATTTCTTCTCTTCTGTCAGCACTCCTTGTTTGTCAATCTTCAGTGTGCAAGTACGATTATTGGTGGGGCCAGATTCTTCAAGCGACAAAGGGAGGAGATCGATAGTCAGCGTATGAGCGTAAGGAATATTCCATGCTCATGAGATCATGCACCTGCCGTTGATCTTGTTTGTTTCAGACGTATCTTTGGCGGTGGTCCCGCTGCCAGGTGAGCTGACTTGGCGGTATCTCATTGGTCCACAGGAGTATGAAGTGGAGTTTTGTTAGTGGGATTGGTCGTCGATCTTCCTGTGTGGGCCCAGTTGAATTTCTCGGTGTGTTTGGCAGTTGTGATAAAATGTTTAGAGGCCTGACAAAATTTCTTCTTGTTCACTGGTTCGCATGATAAATTGGCAATGCCCTAAGTGTTTTGGAGATTTAGTTTATAGTGGTCGTGGGATCGCTAAGTTTTTTAGTGATGGTGGAGAGTGTTTCACAAACTGGTGAAAGTTCTTTGGTCACCAATTCACCAGATAAAGTGGGGCTAGTGTTTTCGGTGATGTGGGCATTCCTGATTGGCCGATGGTTGACAAGGTGGCAATCTTGTAGCCTTGTCGCATGATTGCAAGGACCACCTTTCAGCCTTGCGATCATGCAACAAGGGTGCCATGTCGGTGGAGAGTGGTGACATGGTGTTGATGTGGAGGCTTGTCACATGTTCACATAGCCCTTTTCTTGGCTATGCGATCATGCGACAACTACTTGGACGTCGCGGTTGTGGAGTTAAGGTGAGTCCATGGTGCCATGTTGCTGACATGCTCAGTTTTCATTCACCGAGGGATTTATGAGGTGGTGGTTGACTTTTCAAAGGGGCTCACAACTATTGGGAATTAAATGTAGACTGCCCAATTTGTCGGGAAGGGGAAGAGATCTATGATGACATTTTAATTTTTTGCCGACTAGCCATTGCATTTAGAATTTCAAATTTGCAGAGGGTTTCCAGTGACAGGAAGTACCATAATTTATGGTTTTAATAGCTGATTTCGATTGGTTTGGTGGCACTTGCTATTGCAGTATGGTCCAGGGTGTTGGGTGATCATCTGCAGGGTTGGTATTGTGTGGTTTTGTGCTCGAGGCATGTTGCAGGGTTGACATTTTGAGCATTTTTGTAATCCTCAATACCTTCATAGAGATTTTTCATGATTGAGGATCATTCCAGGATTTTCTTTCTCTTGGATAACTGGGTTTCCACCCCTGTAATAACTTTATGACCATTTCCAGTTGGTTGGGTCATTGAAACCCTAACCCTAAGTCATCCATAGCTTGTTGCATTCTTTTTGAGAATTCCAAGATGACTAGGGAGTGTATATGGCAAAAATTTTGACTGAGTAAGGGTTCCAAGATTTCTTTTTGGTCCCTAGTTGCAAATTCATGTATTTTTGAAGGAGAAACTGGATTTTTGGCTTGCTTCCTATCTTAGTGTTGCTTTGATTATATATTGATTCTAAATATGTTAATGAGAATGCTATTGAGTTCCAATCCTACATTTGTGTATGTCTTCTTGTCGTGGTTCTAGGCTCATATATGTTAATTTCACAAAGTGTATTAGCATATGGTGAACAAAGAGCATTTTGAAGTCATCTCTAAGTTCCTAACAAAGTTAGGATTAAAGTCTTTTGGATGAGTTCAGTGAGTTTACAACCAAGTAAGAATTTGATGTTCTAAGTGCTTGAGGGAGAGGGGTAATAGGCAAAGCACTTATCCTGAGCCTAAGAGTATTTTATTTAAGATCCTGAGCTGATGTATGTAGTTGGGTGACTCTTTGCCCTAGGTTAAGGCACTCGTCGATTCTCTAGAAGCTTTTCATGGTTTTCAACCACACACACACAATTTAAATGATCATACCTTCAGTTTGTTTGTAAAAGACCTATTTTAATATCTATTTGGTGACTCCTTTAGAGAAGTGAGTCAAGGGTACACCCACCCAAGCTTAAGGCTTAAAGTGAAGAAGGATCTCATTGTTGATCCTTGTCAGTTGGCCCTCTTCCTTGTGGACTTTGGAGTGGTGATAGAGTTAAAGTTTTATTTAAATTATCCATCAAAGTGTAAATCTGCAAGTTGAAGATCAAAGAGAATAATCCACACCAACACAACGTATTATGAGTTTGAAGAGAGTTCGTGTCATGTGTCATAGAACCTACTTTATCTAATATGGTGCATTGTTAAACAAATTAAGGTTAGAGTATTTATTAATTAGTTTTTGTGGGGGACAAAGAAGATTTATCTGACAAATAGAAAGTCTTCTTTAGTATTTGATGAATTTTTACCACATATACTGTTTCAAGCCTTTGAGTCCTGGAGAAGAAGAATGGTGTAAGTTGAATAGATCAGAGTGAATGGGGTGTTGAAACATGGTGAATAGACCATGATGAGATGATACTTGATGTTGTGACTTTAAGTTTCCCTCACAAATAGCGGCATAGACTGGCTTTACTAAGTTTTTTTTCTCTATTTTGAAGTTTCCTTTCTTTGCTGCAGGGGTATAGTCACAGGGTTCATTAACAAAATGATCCTTTGAATGGTTACTATGAATATGAATGATTTGATATAGCATATTTCTCATTTTACTTGAAGTTTGGAATATATTGTTCAAGGGTGAAAGTAGTTTTGATCATTTTGGTCATGATCGTTCCTCTACATAGTCAGTAAATGTAACTGTCTAATGATTATATGTAATGTTGAATGGATTAAATGCTTTATTTTTGGTAGAAGTGAATGGAAGGAATAGTGTTGGTGTTAGGTTTCATTTATTATTGAATTCAATGGTTTCCAAGATGTGTTAAGGTGTTTTCTCCTTGTTTAATGTTAATTATTCCTACACAATCCACTCATAAAATAGTGAAATGCTATGTGGAAGGGATGGTTGATAGTGTTCCTTGAGGGAAGGGGGGATTTTGAAAAACTTTTTATTATTGTATTGTGTATTTCCAATATGTTTGGATATAGGGCAGGCCAGGAGAATGAAGGATCACTCACTGATTTCATGATAACCCAGTTTTGAAGGGTCACTAGAAGAGGGGAATGCAGGATCACTCAATGATTGCATGATAATGCCACCAAGCATTCTTTCCTTTAAGTTTCCACAATATCTCAAAGTATGATTATTATTCTTTACTTTCTTCTATATGCTATTCTTTCTATGGTTTTTTTTATCTCAGAAATATATCAAAAACATTGCAGATGTGCATATAAAAGTAAAATATTGTCCTTCAATTATTCCAAATTGAAGCATTTCCTCTTGGGAGTATTCTCTTCATTTGTACAATATCTGTCAAAAATGGTTCCCATATTTCTTCAAGATCTATTTTAATCTTTATATTGCAATTTTGATTAAATTTGACCAATAGTTGATTTCATTAGTATTTTATAGCATATACTCCTAATGTGAAATGTGGAGAGAAAGAAAGAGACACACTAGGTATGAATTACACGATATACCCATCATCATCTATTTTGAAGTTTCCTTTCTCTTCCATAGGGGTATAGTCATAGGGTTCATTAACAAAATGATCCTTTGAATTATTACTATGAATATGAATGATTTGATATAGCATATTGCTCATTTTACTGGAAGTTTGGAATAGCTTGTTCAAGGGTGAAAGTAGTTTTGATCATTTTGGTTGTGATTGTTCCTCTACACAATCAGTAAATGTAACTGTCTAATGATTATATGTAATGTTGAATGGATTAAATTCTTTATTTTCAGTAGAAGTGAATGGAAGGAATAGTGTTTGTGTTAGGTTTCATTTATTATTGAATTCAATGGTTTCCAAGATGTGTTGAGGAGTTTCCTCATTGTTTAATGTTAATTATTCTTGCACAATCCACTCATACAATAGTGAAATGCTATGTGGAAGGGCTGATTGATAGTGTTCCTTGAGGGAAGGGGGATTTTGAAAGACTTGTTATCATTGTATTGTCTATTTCCAATATGTTTAGATGCAGGGCAGGCCAGGAGAATGAAGGATCACTCACTGATTGCATGATAACCTAGTTTTGAAGGGTCACTAGAAGAGGGGAATGAAGGATCACTCAATGATTGCATGATAACACCACCAAGCATTCTTTCCTTTAATTTTCCACAATATCTCAAAGTATGATCATTATTCTTTACTTTCTTCTATATGCTATTCTTTCTATGGTTTTTTATCTCAGAAATATATCAAAAACATTGCAGATGTGCATATAAAAGTAAAATATTGTCCTTCAATTGTTCCACATTGAAGCATTTCCTCTTGGGAGTATTCTCTTCATTTGTACAATATTTGTCAAAAATGGTTCCCATATTTCTTCAAGATCTATTTTAATCTTTATATTGCAATTTTGATTAGATTTGACCAATAGTTGATTTCATTAGTATTTTATAGCATATACTCCTAATGTGAAATGTGGAGAGAAAGAAAGAGACACACTAGGTATGAATTACATGATATACCCATCATCACTTAGCACTTAAATAATAAATTATGGATAGGGAATAACCCCCTAACTTCTAGATGTTTGTTTCATGTTGGCCTCTTATTATATGCAAAGGTAGGCCTGTCTTAGGCTAAAAACCACAGTGTAGGGGCCATAAATTATGGATCTCAAAATAGTGCACACTTGTATTATATTAGGTTCACTATACTACAAGAGAATGGAAACCATGCAATAGTCCCTCATGGGGATGGAAGAAACCCTTCACCAAGAAGATGATTGTGTCTGCAATATTTACTAGAGGCAAAGAACATAATTTGGTTCCAACAATTACTCCTAGAAGATATTGGCACCAACAAAACACTTGGAAAATATAGCACTCACTATATCTTTTATCACTCTTTTAAAGCTGGGACAATAAATCTCAAAGATTGATCAACGAATTCTTGAACACAAAGAACCATTGACAGTTATGATTCATGTGTAGAATAGCCAACAACTAGTTGTTCCAATCATGGTATCCAATAATTATGTTAGAAAAAGCATCTAAAAATCCCTTACACAACCATAATAGATTCAAACCATGAACCATAATAACCTAACAATGGTACTAACAAAGATACAGCCTAAACAAATCTTGATCATATTCCACCCTATTATAAGGCCCAAGAAGTAACTCTATCTCAAAGCTACACATTCCTCTAGATGAAGCTCAAAGGTCAAGTAGCTAAAGCATAGCAATACTTGAATGAATATAGGAATAATTTGATGTCCAATCATTTGCTAGCTTGGTTTGTGAGTTTTCCACATAATATTTTCCCTTTAACAACATTTATAGTTTGATAAAATTAGAAAAAAATGTTTTAGATTTATATTATCCTCTTGAACTAGCACACTTCCATCAAAATGCATAATCATTGGTCATATCAAGAAGATTCCTATTGATTAGTAGGATATCCTTATAAAAATTTGATGCATAGATTTCTTGTGAATTATCGACTGCTATGTATCCTGCAACTATGGAAGGAATAGTGTTGGTGTTAGATTTCATTTATTATTGAATTCAATGGTTTCCAAGATGTGTTGAAGAGTTTTCTCCTTGTTTAATGTGAACTGTTCCTGCACAATCCACTCATAAAATAGTGAAATTCTATGTGGAAGGGATGGTTGATAGTGTTCCTTGAGGGAAGGGGGATTGTGAAAGACTCTTTATCATTGTATTGTATATTTCCAATATGTTTGGATGCAGGGCAGACCAGAAGAATGAAGGATCACTCACTGATTGCATGATAACCTGCTTTTGAAGGGTCACTAGTTGAGGGGATAGTCAAGGTCTAGATGATTGGGCCATTGGAGGACCCTATTTCTTTGTATTAATTTCTATTCAAATTGGATGCATGGATTTCTTGTGAGTTATTAGCTACTATGTATCCTACAACTGCATCCGTAAATCTACATATACTTCTCTAGGGTTGTAAGCCACTTGGGGATCAAAATAGAGAAACTAAATTAAAATCATTCTTTGTCCTATTTCCTTTTAACAAAGTCTCAACTATCAATGATACAGTACATTTGATGCCCTAAGCTATCAATACAAATGGCACCTAGCTAGAAGCTCATGGGCTGCCCATTTGATAACCATGGTCAACATTTCAAAAAAATGGATATCCTTGAGCACAAGAACCAATAACATCAAATAATGGAGTTAAAGCATGGGCTAGGGAATGAAAGCAGTAGAATGCGGTTATTTTAGTGACAACAATATACAATGGCATCATTAAACATGCCAGTTATATCAACAAACATGAATCCAAACATTTGAAAATAGTGAATCGATATCCTTGAGCACAAGCACCAATACCATCAAATAATAGAGATAAAGCACTGGCTAGGGCACGACACCAGTAGAATGCGGTCATTTTAGAGAGCATTCATGATCAAATAAAATCCAATGCATTTGAATATGATGCTAGAGGCTCAAAAAATGAAGAAATCACATACCTTCTATTGGGAGTTCCCTTTGATCTTCACTTGTAGATTTATACTTTGATGGATAACTTAAATAGCACTTTGAATCTATCACCACTCCAAAGTCTACAAGAAAGAGGGCCAATTAACAAGGATCAAAAGAGATCCTCCTACACTTTGAGCCTCAATGCTCAGGCAGGTGTACCCTTGATTCACTTCTTGAAAGGAATCACTAAATGATATACAACTATATACTCTTTACTAACCGCTTCGAGATTTTATCATTTGAATGTTTGTGTGCGGTTGATGACAATGAAATACCTCCAGAGGATGGACCAGTGCCTTAACCTAGGGCAAAGAGTCACCCAATTACATACATCAACTAAAGATCTTAAATCAAACACTCTTGGGCTCAGGATAAGTGCTTTGCCTATTACCCCTCTCCCTCAAACACATGGACATCAGATTCTTATTTGGTTGTAAACTCATTGAACTCACCCAAAAGACTTTAATCCTAACTTTGTTAGGAACTCAAAGATGACTTCACAATACTCTTTGTTTACCATATGCTAACACACTTTGTGACATTAACATATATGAGCTCAGAACTGAAACAAGAAGACATACACAAATGCAAGATTGGAACTCAATAGCATTCTCATTAACATATTCAGAATCAATATACAATCAGAACAAAACAAAGATAGGAAAAAGACCCAAAATCCAACTCCTCTATCAGTATAAAACCATCAACAACCAAGGACCAAAAAGAAAGTTTTGGAACCCTCACTCAGTCAAAATTCTGCAACTTATACTCCCTAGTCATCTTGGAATCCTCAAAGAGAATGCAACAAGCTACAGATGACTTAGGGTTATGGTTTCAACCACCCAACCAACTGGAAATAGTCACAAATTTATTGTAGGGGAAGAAACCTGTCGACCATGCCTGAAGAAGATTTGCACTCATGATAGATCTCTAGGAAAGTACTACAAATCATGAAAAATTTGAATTTGTCAACCCTTTCTGCCCACTTGCAATACTCATCAAGCACAAAACCATACAGTACAGACCTCTGCAAATAGTCACGGCACACCCTGGACCACACTACAATAGCAAGTGCCACCAAAAAAATCAAATCTAGTCATGAAAACATTTAATTTCGGTGCTTTCTGTCACTGGGAAACCCTCAGAAGATTTGACTTTGAATAACAACAGTCACCTCCAAGCGCCAGCAGGAAATCAGCGGTCCATGTTCAAATCTGAGCCAACTTTATATCGCTACCGTCCAATCCTTTTATTTTGTGGCCTTTTAAGATTTAACCTTTATAGGAATTTTGGTTTACATTTAGCGATCATGTGACAATGCTTTTCTCTATTCGTAGAATGAAACCTTAACCCATCTTTAACTCCAGTGAATCAGCGAACAAAGGAAAAAAACCTGACCTTGGTCTCATCTACTGAACCAGCAACTGAAGGACTTTTTGCCTATTCATGAAACATTTTATAACACAGCCAAAAATTTTAGCGATTATGCAAACGCTTGTTCACTGAACCACTAAAACATTTAGAGAACTATCATTTCTTCTTGCGAATGAGTGAAACCCTTTTAAAATTTGTCGGCCGCTAAAAATTTATCAAGACTGCCAGACAACACCGGGCCCGCCTACAAACTGCCACATGTCATCACATCATTTGCTATCTCCACCCAATCACCATTGACACATGACCCACTAACACATCCAAGTAAGATGCGAGATCAACAGATGGCACATGATCTCATGGGGTAGGAATATGTCATAAGATCATGTGCCGACCGTTGATCAAAAATCCTTCTCCGTAGGTCCCATTGACAGATCCTTATCATCCTCCAGTGCATCGAATAAGAACATGACACCTCAGTACTAAATCATCAGACGGTCCCACTATCCCGGTGAACCTTTTAACCTTCTTTCCATTTGGCGAACACGCGACCAAAGGGACCTCTGCCCATTCGCGAGAACCTTGAGGGCACCGCTAGAAAAGTTAGTGATTTCAAAAACACTATATGCCAAATTGCTCAGTCTTAAGAGCCTCCACCAAATCATCACATGAACCAGCGAACCAAGAAAACATTTATTAGGACTACTAAAAGACTAAGAGATTTAGCTGGGCCCGCACTAGGAAGATCAATGGTAGTCTGAAGATCACGTAGACCTCTGAGATTCCATTTGATTACATGCCCACCATCAGATGATGAATCTTCCCCCTGCCCTGACAACCCTCTGACAGGATACAAAATCAATGGCCATCACAAGATCTTAAGCCTCTGACACATTCAATGAGATCATATGTCATTCGTCGATTCACTGATAGGATTAGGACCCTCTGACAAGCCCGGGAACTAGGTCCCACTAACAACTGCCACTGCATCAATACATGGACCAATCTTAGACCGCCATTTGTACCTACGTGTCACTTTGGACCCACTTGTTGTTGACCTTAATATACTGGGAGATCAGACGGCTGGCACAAGATCTGAAGGGCTTTAAAGATTCTATGCACCTTTATGCTAGCCGTCGAGCTTTGAATCTTCAGACTAAGACACTGGGCCTGCCTGATAACATTCCAAATCACAGTCCTCATTCAATAGAAAGCTACCACCTCAACACCTATTTGACAATGGGTCTAGATGTATTATCATTTAAAAAGAGGGACCACCACTTCATGATTCAGTGACCAAAGGAAAGACAAGCCGCTCGCTGGGTTGCTTAAAACTTTTGGGTAACTGCCAGACATTAAGATATTATGCGAACACACAGTCGCGTGATTGCATAAAAGAAGTGTTAACCACCAGGGACCAAGCGGTCATGCGACTGACTGAGAAAATAAAATCACACATGCAAATTAGAACCTTAAGTGACCCGATAAAGTAAAATGAAATTATAACAAGGCCAGGGTTAAAACAAAGGGTTTTAAATGTAACGGCTAGTTTTTTGAAAATTCTATGTAGGGCTTTAGCCAGAGGCATGGAAAATGATTGCAGGGACCAAAAGAAACATGCCAAGGCCATGAAATATTGCAGGGAAAGACCAGATAAAAGATAGAAGACCATGGAAATTCTTTCAAGTGCTAATAGTGGCTCTGTCTGGGGAAGTGTGGCTCTTGTAGGCACATCAAGAATCTAGAATCACTAGTTATAGTAGACCACCTACTAGAAAACTTGCAAACAATAGGGAACAAGCAATGTAGAATAGGCAACAGGACTGAAAATTGATAGACTAGGACAAAATAGGGTAGGGGCAAGCAGCTTATTTACAGAATTTACAAAATGCACAGACCTAACTATTGTTCATGGAAAATAGAATACTTCAACTGAAGTATCTCTTCAAGAATTGTCCATGAACTAGCAATTCTTGAACATCACCATTTAATTCTTTCACAATAAATGAATCTTGGCCACATTTCTCATGAATTAAATATGGCCCTAGCTAGATTGGATCAAACTTACCATGTTTTCCTTTACCCTCCAATCTAACATTCCAAATTAACACCAAATCACTAGGCTCAAACTTTCTATCAACAGTCCTTTTATCATACAAATTCTTAACCTGCAACTGCAATTTGGCATTCCTTTTAACTGACTCTCTTCTTTTTTCATCCAGCCTAATGAGGTCCTCAATTCTCAGCTGCATCTCATCATCTATGTCATCATCATATAGTTGCACAAATTTATACATTTCCAATAAATTATTCTGAGGCATTCTTGCATGTATTCCATATACTAGGTCAAATGGTGCACAACCAATTGCCCTCTTCACAGTAACGTTATCAGCCCATAGAGCTAGTGGTAGCTTTGAATCCCATGCCTTCTTATTCTTTTCAAGAATCCTCTTTAGAATCTTAATCAAACTATTATTAGTAGATTCTGACTATCCATTTCCTTGTGGATGATAAGGTGAGGAATTAGAAATCTGAATTCCCAAACCTTTGCAAGTCCTTATATTCATCACACCTAAAGCACATGGCATTATCACTTACTATCCTCTCAGGGAAATCAAACCTTGTAACAATATTATTCATCAAAAAATCAATTACCACCTTACTAGTTGCATTTCTTGTAGGTATAGTCTCTACCCATTTTGTAAAGTAATTAGTGGCAACTAAAATCCATGAGTGTCCTCCACTAGACTTGTTTGGTATCTCCCCTATCAAATCAATTCCCCATTGTTGGAAAGGAACCTGAACTTCTACTGGTTTTAATGGCATGTTACCTAAAAATTTAAGCTTACCAGAGAATCTTTGACAAGCATCACACCTCCTTACCAACTATTCTGCATCCCTGAAAATTGTGGGCCACCAAAATCCTGCTCTCAAGATCTTATGAGCAGTTGTCTTACCCATATAATGCCCACCACAAACTCCCTCATGCATTTCTTTCAACAACTTGTTAGCCTAATCTTCATTAACACATTTCAATAGTATGCAATCTAAATTCTTTCTATACAACTTACATTTCACAATTACATACTTGATGGCCTGTAATTTCAATGTCCTCTTCTGATTATCATTCATGTTATCTGGACATTTCATATTTCTCAAGTAATAGATGATATCTTGATACCAAACACAATCATCCATATCACATGTATAATCAATTTTAGAATGATTTACCTGATTTGCATCAAGATTGGATTGAGCCATCAATTTTTCCAATCCTTGTCATCTAACCAATTTGGTAATTTGGACCTCAACATTGAATTCTTGGATCCTATTGATCCATCTGCATCTTCTTCCAGACACCTCCTGCTGTGAGAAAATATCCTTCACAGCTACACTTGGCACAAAAGCAATCACAACTGCTCCCATCAAGTAACACCTAAAAGCCTTGACTACCTTCACAAGTGCATATGCTTATTTCTCATTTATGTCATACTTCAATTCTGCAACCTGTAAAGATTTATTGAAAAATGCAATAGGTTGCTCAAAACTATCCTTATTCTTTTGTAACAAAACTGCAACAATAGTGTGAAAAGATGCAAAGGAAAAAATATGCATTGGGACATTATAATCAGGTGCCTTTAGTACTAGTGCATCTTTAATAGCCTTCTTGATATTTTTGAAAGCCTCATCAAGCTCACCCTCCCCATTGATTACAGATCCTTTCTTCAACATCTTAGAAATAGGTCTAGTAACCTCTACAAAATTTGTCACAAACCTCCTTAAGAAATTGACCTGACCAAAGAAGGACTGAATTCCTTTAAAATTCTTTGGTCTCTGAATTTTATCAATGGCTACTACCCTCTCAGGGTCAATTCTCACTCCTTGCTTTCCAACCAAGTGGCCAAGCAACTTACCTTCCATGACACCAAAAACACATTTCCTTGGGTTTAATGAAATTCCATATTCCAAAGCCCTCACAAATATTTTTTCTAAATGAGTACAATGGTCTTCTTCCTTCTTGGAATAGGTAGTTAGATCATCTTGGTATACAATAAGGAAATCATTAATAAAATCTGAAAAGGCAACATCCATTGCCCTTTGAAAAGTAGCACCAGCATTTGTGAGAGCAAAAGGCATTCTCACATAAACATATGTCCCCCAAGGTGTAGTGAAAGCTGTCTTAAACTGTTCTGATTCTTTGACAATGATCTGATTGTAACCAGAGAAACCATCCATCATAGACATCAATTTTGATCCAGTCACTCTCTGCAACATAACTTCCATATTGGGTATACAATAGTTATCCTTTAATGAGCTGATGTTCAAATTCTTGAAGTCCACACAAAGCCTGATGTCACCATTCTTTTTCCTCATAGGTACAAGGTTTGAAACCCAAGACGAGTGCCTAATAGGCTTGATAATTCTAGTATCTCTCAGCTTCATTAACTCTTCTTGCATCTTGGGTTCCAAAGTAGGATTTATAGGCCTTTGTTTTTGTTGGAAAGGTTTAGCATCTTCTTTCAATGGAATAATATGCTAAAATAAATCCTCTCTATAAACCTTTAGGTCATCATATGACCATGCAAAAACATGCCTGAATTTTCTCAATAATTCAATCAAAGATTTCTTTACATTTTGAGATATATCTCTACCAATCTATACTTTCTTAGGTGCTTCATCTGTTCCAAGATTTATCTCCTCTAGATCAGCATGATCTTCTCTTTTGATTTTTTTTTGAACTCTATCCTGGTTATCAAAGACAGTCTCCAAAACAACAAGCCCCTTCGGCACTTTGTTAGTTCTAATTTGAATGACCTCATTGCCAAAGACAACCTCCCTTCCTTCTATTGATTCAGCCAAGGCTGAACAATCAAATTCCTGACCATGATACTGATCTTCACAATTCATAAACTTCAAGATATCATTATCATCATAAAAAACTTGCCAATTTTCAATATTATCTAGTATACTAGGCCTAGACTGAATTTCTACTTTAGAGATACCAGCAAATATAATATCAGTGGGATTGATTGCAATATTGGCTAACAAGTCAGCCATCTTGTTGTTACTCCTATCCTTCCACTCAATATTGAAGGCATCAAAATGTTCAATCAAATCCCAAACTGCATTCCTATATTGTTTTAGCCTTTTGTTCTTGGAAGCATATACTGACCTAACTTGGGACACCACCAACTCAAAATCACCAACAACACTTAAACACTTAATACCATGCTTTTGTGCCAACCTCAATCCTAACAACAATGCCTCATACTCTGCTATATTGTTGGTACAAAAGAAATTCAATGTGAAAGAAAATTTGTAGGTGTTTCCATCAAGAGAAATAAGTAAAATACCTACTCCTGCACCATCTTTGCAATTTGCACCATCAAAGTACATTACCTACAAATCACCCTTCACAGAATCAACACTTACCTCAATAGAGATAGGTGACAAAATAGGCTCATTTTCAAGTACAGGGATCTCTGCCCTAAAAGAATTAATATCAGTATCCACAAAACATGTAGTTTCATTATCAATATTTCTCTCAATCATGTGGCATACTTTTGGCTCTCATTCAATCTTGACAAACTGATCATCAATCTTGAAAGTTGCATAGGACAAATCACACTGTAAACTTCCACCCATGGTAGCACTCCACCTTCTAGATAGTAGCATCCCATAATGAGGAGGGATATCCACCACCAAAACACTCATTGTTAACTCTTTCTCTGGATATGCTGCCAGCCTATATGGCATTGCATTGATAATCCCAATAAATGGTACCTCCCTCTGATCCATAGCACAACATCTACCTTGAACTATATCAACTTTAAGTTCCAACTTCTCCATAATTTTGAAAGGTATAATAGTATTAGAGGCACCACTATCAATCATACAATTCCTTAGTTTCATTCCATTCACAAGAACACTTAAAAAGAATGGATCAATGTTTTCAAGGCTGACATTGACAAAACTATCCAAATATATTGGAGGAATTTGAGACACAATTCCCTGAGCAGCAACACCTTTCAAAGCTTTATCCTGAGATCCATTGCATGCAACATCATTATTATGAACATTATCTACCCATGCAATAGCTCTATCCTTATGTTCATGGATCTTCAACAATTTTGACAATGGAACCTTAACTGTAATTTGGGACAATACAGATAACATATCAACAGGAGCAGAAGAAGGAATCTCAATCTGCACTGCCTTAGTATCCTTTTGCTTATCTGATACATTAGGTGTATTGGCCACCCTCATTTTTTCAATCTTAGCCATTGTGTTAACTGGCTTCTCAATCTCACTAGAAAATTTTTCAACTCCAACTCCCTTAGGTTCACAATTCTTACCTTTCACATTCTTGAATTTCACCATGTGATCACCTTTTGATTTGTTCTCATCAGGCTCTCTGGAGTTAGTACTCTTTATAAATATTCTTGCAGCTTTCTCATTTATATTCCTTGCCACCATGCCTCTGGTTTGCACTTGGGAAATCATTTATGCAATAATCCTATCCATCTCTTCTCTAGAAGGTCTTCTTAAATTTACTAGCTCAGAAGAAGAGTTCATATTACATGTTTTCTTATCAATGTCTTCATCATTAGAAAATACCTCTTGATGAAAAAGGGCCTGATTTTGTCTCTTCACATTTACATCCACCTCTTCATCAAAATCAGAATCATCTTCATATCCTAGATATGAAGTAGCCATGTTTCATCCAACATCATCTTGATCTTCTTCTTGATCTATCTCCTCATTGCCACAATCTTGATTTGCAGCCATAGAATATGCAACCACACAATGCTCTGTAGAATGAGGGGACTAGCATGCAACACACCAAGGTATGTCCTCCATGATATTTATTGAAGCTTTTTGTAGAGGGTCAGGGACACCTCTGTCATTGTTTCCTCTTGCAGGAGGGACAATAGGCTTGCCATCCTTCCATTGGGTGTTGTAGGGGTAATTCTGCAATCTATTTTTCTTATTGAAATTGTAATTGAACTGAGGCCTTTCATTGGTAGGAGCTCTAATGTTCCTATTTGCAGGTGCCTTCAAATATTTCAATGTATTGAGTACCTTATCCAATTTGTCTTCTTCTTTCCTCCTAGATCCAACACTCTTATCATTATCTTTTTTGTATTTCCTGTCCCCAAACAACTTTGGGTCATCTCTCTTTCCACCCAACTTCCTTGATAGCTTCATATTGTTCTCAATATTAACAGCAATCCTAAAAACATCCCTAAGAGTTCTTGGTTCTTTTCCCCTCAACAAATATCCCATCTTTCCATCAAATGCATTGAAATATGTAGTTAAACAAATATTGTCATCTAACCGCATAACTTGGAACAACTTATGCATACCCTTCTGAAATCTCATGTTGAATTCAGCTACAGACTCAGTCTGATTTTTCCTTATGGTATTGAATTAATTCAACATGAAACTAGCATTAGGCCTATCACCATACTACTCTTTAAAATATCTCTCAAAAGAATCCCAAGTATCAATACATTTATCAGGAAGTCTCTTAAACCAATCTCTAGCATCCTCCATTAGAGATTGAACAAATAATTTCATGACTACATCATCATGCTCTACCTCATAATCATTAAGCATATCAATAAATAACCTAAGATGCTCCTCACAACTAATAGCATTATTACTAGAAAACTTAGGTACCTTATCTCTTATATCATTTGGAAAAGAATTTGGGTAACTAGGAATTCCATCAAAACTAATTTGCCTATAGCCTTCTAATTGCATAGGTCTTCTTTGAAAGCTTGAACTAGTGTTAACCCTAGGATCAACATTAGCATTTACATCTACTTGTGCATTTGACTACTGCCTAGGATCAGCACCTATCCTAGCAGATGAAGAAGGAATTGAACTAGTAGCATTACTAAGTTGAATAATAGTAGTCATAGATGGCATACCTAGTTCAATAGTAGATGGACCAAGAGCATTGGCTGATGAAGCCTTCAAGAACTGGATCTTTCTTCTTTTTTCTACAATGGAAGCTTCAATTTTAGCCCCCTCTAGTTCTCTTGCAATGTCCTCATCTTCTTTTCTTCTTCTTTCTATTTCTGTGTCCTTATTTGAATTGGGTGGTGGGACCCCTAGTATTGTCAATGATCTACTTGTCTGATGTCCCACCATATTTTTCTTTCCTTTCTCACCAATGGCAACAACAGGCCTAGTGATCTCACACCCATCTTTATCTTTAGGGAGGGAAGCATAACTTTTAACCTGTCTAACCATAGGGCCCTCCTTATCAAATTCATGATCTTGTAGTAAGTGCTCTTGCTCACTCCTCAAAGCATCAAGATCACCAAAGACATCATGCTACAAAGTTTTAGGAGCAGAAGCAAGTATCTTGTTTCTCTCCTTCATTTCATTAATCTTTCTAAGAAGATACTATCTTTCTATTAGAGCATTCACCTTTTTAGCCTCTCTCTCCTTTTGTAACCTCTTATGTATGGAATCCTACTCTACCAACTGTAACCTTAGTGCATTTAAATCATCTGGGTGTACCATAATGTCATCAGAACCTGATGACACATCCATATCAGAAAGACTTTGATATGGGAAGTGGACTTGTCATGGTCTCATGGGCTCTCTTCTAAAATTATCTTCATCAAGATCTAAATCAATTTCCAAAACCATCTCTCTAGCTTGTTCATCCTGACCTGCAGGCAATGAACCCTTGTCTTAAAATACAGCCTCTGGGGTATCATAAAACCTATCTTCAGAGCAACCACCATCTGATCTAGAAACTATGTCTTGTGAACCATCCTCACTTGAGGAAACACATGGTGCTCTAGCTCTAGTATTTGTTTGTTCTCTGATGGGAGCACTAGTAGACTCACCATTCCTTCTAATCCAACTCTTCTTCTCCTATCTAGGCAACTGTTCCAGAGTAACCTCCAGATTCTTTCTGACAAAGGACCTAGTATTCCTCCTCTTGTCCATGATTTACAGCTTATAGCACCGGTTCTAACCTTTTGAGTCACCACCCACCTAGATGGGAAATCTTTAGTTGAAATACAACAAGAAAACAAGAGTGCACTTAACAACCTTTTCTCTAGACTCTCCCGAGCAGAGTCACCATTTTGTTGGGAGTTCCCTTTGATCTTCACTTGTAGATTTATACTTTGATGGATAACTTAAATAACACTTTGACTCTATCACCACTCTAAAGTCTACAAGAAATAGGGCCAACTAACAAGGATCAAAAGAGATCCTCCTACACTTTGAGCCTCAATGCTCAGGCAGGTGTACCCTTGATTCACTTCTTGAAAGGAATTACTAAATGATATACAACTATATACTCTTTACTAACTGCTTTGAGATTTTATCATTTGAATGTTTGTGTGTGGTTGATGACAATGAAATACCTCCAGAGGATGGACCAATGCCTTAAACTAGGGCAAAGAGTCACCCAATTACATACATCAGCTGAAGGTCTTAAATCAAACACTCTTGGGCTCAGGATAAGTGCTTTTCCTATTACCCCTCTCCCTCAAACACATGGACATCAGATTCTTATTTGGTTGTAAACTCACTGAACTCACCCAAAAGACTTTAATCCTAACTTTGTTAGGAATTCAGAGATGACTTCACAATACTATTTGTTTACCATATGCTAACACACTTTGTGACATTAACATATATGAGCTCAAAACTGAAACAAGAAGACATACAAAAATGCAATATTGGAACTCAATAGCATTCTCATTAACATATTCAGAATCAATATACAATCAGAACAACACAAAGATAGGAAAAAGACCCAAAATCCAACTCCTCTATCAGTATAATGTTAGAAAGTAAAGATCCCCAAGATAACTGAGAGGGGGGGGGTGAATTAGTTATCAAATAATTTATCCATTCAACTACTTTAAACAATGTAATCAATGTACTGATCAACCATAGAAAGATAATCATACACAATTGCACAATAACACAAGATATGTTGACTAGGGAACCTCTTGAAAAGAGTAAACCCCGGTGGGAATGATTCCCACAAAATGATGCACTAATATGAAAGTTCCTTGTTAGAGGATGGACCCTGTTAGGAGTCTTATGAAATACATTTAGTACATATAAATCCCTATTAGGAGATTTTGAATCCCTGTTAAAAGATTCTAACCCGGTTAAGAGTTTATGGAAGATAGAAGGACCCACTGCCCAAATAGCTTCAAGGCAAGATCTCTGAGCCTACTGTCTAAAAGATCTTAGAATTATTCAATAGAATAATATGAAATATATTACCTCCTTCACACTATGCCAAAACTGCACTCTCTGCTACACAAGATCACAATTCCAGATCTCTGTACTCACAAGTCTTCCTTCATCACTGAATTAGCTCTTTTCTTCACTTCATGCATATATTCGCATCACAATCTTCATAGTACACATTAAAACAAGGAAAAAATTCCTTCTTATATACCAAAATCAAATAATTACAAATGAGTCGGTCCTCAATTACAAAATAATAAATTCTACACGCTACACACAGAATTCACATAAAACTGTCAGCTTCCAGATACTGTAACTTTCTCCAAACATATCCTTGAAGTTTGTGCTATGAACCACATCATCATTAATGAGTCTCCAACATCCCTTTAACTGTGCAAAATCAGATTCCATCCCAGCTAAGAGATATCCTCTGATTTCCAAACATCGCTTCACAGAAACACTATCTAAACACTGCTTTCACCAAAATGCTCATAACTCTCACAAATGAATGAATTTATTTTTGCGCTGTTAACCATAGGTTAATAACGCACCAAAAAATATACCATCAACTGTGCAAAATTCAATCTACAATACAACATGTGCACAAAACAAAACTGTACCTACTTTCCTGCTAATATCCAAAATATCACTGTGTTGACATCAATGACAATCCAAGTCATGAATGCAACAACAATTGCTACAGAATGACTGCCAAAATACTTTGCATTCATTCCTAACAATCTCCCCCATTGGCATTGATGGCAACATAGATGAAAAATATCCAATGTTCCAAAAATCCAATACTGCAACATCACTGCAAAATATCAAATCAAATCTTGCTTCATTTTCCTATTCAGCTCTCTCATACAATCCATAATGTTTTTCATGTATATCTCTCCCCCATTAACATCAATGATAGAAATTCCATCACTAAGTCAACAACAACTTAATGTCAAAAGACACTTTTCAGAAAAATATAATAACAAGAGTCCTCATGACTCAGCTCATAAACTCCCCCATAGAGGAAGTTCCAACATCCAATCCAGAAGAAAGATAGGGCTCATATACCACTGGATGGATGCAATCATCTGCATCAATTCTCAAAAATAGGTTGGGGCATAACCCCAAGCATACCTCTCAGATACACAAATGTATTCTTAGGTAAAGGCTTTGTAAATATATCTGCTATCTGCTCCTTTGTACTTATGTACTCCAATCTTACTTCTTTTTCTGCAACTTTCTCTCTTACAACATGATACTTGATCTCAATATATTTAGTCTTAGAATGTAAAATAGGATTTTTTGACATACTCACTATACTGGTGTTATCACAATGTATAACAACAGGCTCATCAAACTTTATTCCAATATCCTTCAACATCTGCTTCATCCAAATAATTTGATTACAATTATTTGCTGCTGCAACATATTTTGCTTCTACTGTGCTTTGTGAAGTACAATTCTGCTTCTTACTTAGCCAAGAGACCAATTTTCCTCTAAGAAAAAAGGCTCCACCACTGGTGCTTTTCTTGTCATCAACGTTGCCTCCCCAATCTGCATCAGTATAGGCACATAAAGTAAAATCGTCAGAATTCTCATACCATAATCCATAATCCATTGTTCCTTTCAAATATCTCAGTATCCTCTTTACTGCTGCATAATGTGATTCTCTAGGTTCTTCTTGAAATCTTGCTATAATCCCCACTGAATGTGCTATATCAGGTCCTGTATTTGTCAAGTACTACAATCCTCCAATCATAGATCTGTACTTTTTCTACTCAATTGCTGGTGTCTCATCTTTGCTAGATAGCTTATGTCCAGTTACCATAGGTGTTCCAATAGGTTTAGAATCTTCCATTCCAAATCTTTTCAATAAGCCATTCAAATACTTAGTCTGACTTACAAATATACCTTCCTTGCTTTGTGTTATCTTTAATCCCAAAAAATATTTCATTTCTCCAATCATGCTCATCTCAAATTCAGTCTTCATTTCATCTACAAATTTGTCACTAGCTTCATCTTCTCCTCCAAAGATAATATCATCAGCAAATATAACTATAACCAACAAACCATTCTCAATTTCTTTTGCGTATAAGTTACTATCTATTGTTCCTTTTATAAATCTCAATTTCAATAAATACTTATCCAATCTTGCATACCAGGTTCTAGGTGCTTGTTTTAATCCATATAAAGCTTTCTTTAACTTACATACCATATCTCCTTCTTGTGTCAAAGGAAAACCTTCAGGCTGCTCAATGTAGACTTCTTCCAATTCACCATTCAAAAATGCTAACTTCACATCCATCTGATACACTCTGAATTTCTTGTAAGTTGCATATGCTAGAAACATTCTCATTGCTTCAAGTCTGGCCACAGATGCAAAAGTTTCTTCATAGTCAATTCCTTCTTGTTGTGAATATCCTTTACATACCAATCTTGCTTTGTTTCTTATCACTTCTCCTTGTTCATTCATCTTGTTTCTGAATACCCACTTTGTTCCAATCACATTCTTGTCTTCAGGTCTAGGGACCAATTCCCATGTCTTGTTTTTTTCAATCTGCTCTAGTTCTTCTTTCATAGCATTAATCCAATGTTCATCTTGACAAGCTTCATTAGTAGTCTTAGGTTCAATTTGATAAATCAAACATAAATGTACCTTATTTCGAGTCAAAACTCCTCTATCTAAACTTCCAATAACTTGCTCAATAGGGTGATGTCTTGAAGTATACCTGTTAGGTGTCATAGTTATTGATCTTGTTTCGACTGTAGATTCTTCTCTGCTTTCTTCTCTATTTTCTTCTCTATTTTCTTCTATGTTTTCTTCTCTATTTTCTTCAGTATGACTTTCATTCAGCAAATCACTGTTAGTTTCAAAAAATAATTCTGCATTTTCAATGTTAGGCTAAGGTTGTGCTTCTCCATCAGATTTATAATCAAGCATTCTTTCCTGAATTTTAAACTTCTCATCAACTTTTACATTTGCACTTTCAACAATAGTCTTAGTTCTTTTGTTACAACATCTGTATGCTTTTCTTTTTAAAGAATATCCAAGAAATATTCCTTCATCACTTCTAGGATCAAACTTTCCTATATCATCATCTCTCTTTTTATAACATTTACTTCCAAAAATTCTAAAATACTTAACTGAGGGTGTATGTCCAAACCATAATTCATAAGGTCTCTTGTTTGTATCTTCTTTGATTTTTACTCTGTTCATAGTGTATACTATTGTGTTCACTGCTTCTCTCCAAAAAGTCTTAGCTAATTCATTTTCAAACAACATAGCTCTTGCTGCTTCAGTTATTGACCTATTTCTTCTTTTAGCAATACCATTTTGTTCTGGTGTTCTAGGGGCTGAAAGTTGTCTCTTAATACCATTCATTTCACAAAAGGTGTTAAACTCTCTAGATGTAAATTCACCACCTCTATCAGATCTTAGACACTTAATCTTCATTCCAGATTCATTTTCAATTTTGCCTTTTCATGATCTTAAATTTATCAAATGCTTCATATTTTTCTTTCAAAAATGCAATCCACATCATTCTTGTAAAATCATCAACAAGAATCATAAAATACCTTTCTCCATAGAATCCTCTAGTCCTAGTAGGACCACTCAAGTCTGTATGAACAATCTCCAGCTTCTCTGTCGATGTGAACTTCTTGTTGGGAAATGAACTCCTTTTCTACTTTTCCATCATACATTCTTTGCAAATCATATTAGTAGGTTTCATAATTCTAGGTAAATCTCTTACCGTAAGTGTAGTGCTCACCTTGACAATATTATCAAAGTTTATATGACAAAACCTTTTATGCCATAACCAACTGTCATCGATCCTAGTTATCAAACATGTCATCTCAGTAGGATTCAACTGAAATACATTACCTCTGGTTCTGGATCCTTTTCCAATCAAATTTCCATCTTTATCTTTTATCACATAAGTTTTCTCAGAAAACCAAACTTGATAACCCTTATCAGCTAATTGTCCAACGCTTAGTAGATTATGTCTTAGTCCATCAACAAAGTAAACATCATCAGTGTTAGTCTTTCCATCAAGAGTAATAGATCCTATACCCTTAATCAAACAAGGTGCATTGTTACCAACCCTAACAATTCCTCCATCATAATTATCTAACTTAACAAACTTTCTTTTATCTCCAGTCATATGATGTGAACAACCACTGTCTATAATCCAATCAGATTTCTTTTCAACTTGTGAAACTAATGCTTTTTCTTCCCTTTTATCAGATTATTTAACTGCTACAAATCCTATTTCCTCAAAGTTATCATTATCACTATCACTTAAATGTTTTTCAATTCCTGCTTCAAGATCTTCATCATTTGCATTATAACATTCTTTACATCTTCTAGGTTTAAAGTTGCTTCTATACTTCTTAACTCTTTTAGGACATTTAGATGCAAAATGACCATATTCTTGACAAGTCCAACATTTAAAGATTTTCTTACCATCTGGTTCTCTTTTTACAAGTAATGCAATACCTTCTTCAATCTTCTTATCTTCCTCAGATCTGCTACTGCTGGCATAATCTCCATTCACACTAGTACTTCTTGTAGGTCTAATGTTAAGAGCACTGAATGTTGTTTCCATTCTAGGTAGCTCTCCTGATAATCTCAAGTTCATCTCTGTTGTTTCTAATCTTCCAAGAAGAGTCTCTCTTGAAAAGTTCGATGTACAAGGTATCACTTGTTCAATCATCTGCGTTGTCTACTTGAATACTGGTGTCAAAGTTCTCAAAATTTTCCATATCACTTCATTATCTATCTTATCACCTCCAAAAGACTTTATTCCTGTTACAATCTTAGACATCCTACCAATATAGCTTCTAATAGATTCATCTTCCATCATTCTAATATCTTCAAATGCACAAATCCAATTATGTAATCTAGCCTTCTTTGCATGTTCATCACCTTCAAAAGTAGAATGTAAAGCTTTCCAAATTGCATGAGATGTTTTCAAACATCTTACCTGACTATATTCATTCTTCGGTAGTGCTGACAAAAGTGCTTCTCTTGCAAGTATGTTACACATGAATAGATCTAGTTCATCTTTAGTTCCTGCCTCTAGATTGTCTTCCTCAATGATAGTCTTCTCATTCTTTGTAATCAACCAATAACTTGGTCCTAAACATAATAGATGTGTCTTCATCTTTTCTTTCCAACTGTCAAAATTTACTCCATCAAACTTAGGGCTTTCTTTTCTGAAATTCGCCATGGATCTCCTTCAGTTGTTAAATTTTTCTTTCAAGGACTTGCTGCTCTGATACCAATTGTTAGAAAGTAAAGATCTCCAAGATAATTGAGAGGGGGGGGGGGGGGTGAATCAGTTATCATATAATTTATCCATTCAACTGCTTTAAACAATGTAATCAATGTACTGATCAACCATAGAAAGATAATCATACACAATTGCACAATAACACAAGATATGTTGACTAGGGAACCTCTTGAAAAGAGTAAACCCCAGTGGGATTGATGCCCACAAAATGATGCACTAATATGAAACTTCCTTGTTAGAAGATGGACCCTGTTAAGAGTCTTATGAAATACATTCAGTACATATAAATCCCTGTTAGGAGATTTTGAATCCCTGTTAAAAGATTCTAACCCAGTTAAGAGTTTACGGAAGATAGAAGGACCCACTGCCCAAACAGCTTCAAGGCAAGATCTCTGAACCCACTGTCCAAAAGATCTTAGAATTATTCAATAGAATAATATGAAATATATTACCTCCTTCACACTGTGCCAAAACTGCACTCTCTACTACACAAGATCACAATTCCAGATCTCTGTACTCACAAGTCTTCCTTCATCACTGAATTAGCTCTTTTCTTCACTTCATGCATATATTCATGTCACAATCTTCATATTACACATTGCAACAAGGAAAAAATTCCTTCTTATATACCAAACTCAAATAATTACAAATGAGTCAGTCCTCAATTACAAAATAATAAATTCTACACGCTACACACATAATTCACATAAAACTGTCGGCTTCCAGATACTATAACTTTCTCCAAACATATCGTCGAAGTTTGCACTATGAACCACATCATCATTAATGAGTCTCCAACATCCCTTTAACTGCGCAAAATCAAATTCCATCCCAGCTAAGAGATATCCTCCGATTTTCGAACATCGCTTCATAGAAACACTGGCTAAGCACTACTTTCACCAAAATGCTCATAACTCTCACAAATGAATGAATTTCTTTTTGCGCTATTAACCATAGGTTAATAACACACCAAAGAACATACCATCAACTACGCAAAATCCAATCTACAATACAACATGTGTGCAAAACAAAAATGTACCTGCTTTCCTGCTAATATCTAGAATATCACTGCGTTGACATCAATGACAATCCAAGTCATGAATGCAATAACAACTGCTACAGAATGACTGCCAAAATACTTTGCATTCATTCCTAACATATAAAACCAGCAACAACCAGGGACCAAAAAGAAAGTTTTGGAACCCTCACTCAGTCAAAATTCTGCAACTTATACTCCCTAGTCATCTTGGAATCCTCAAAGAGAATGCAACAAGCTACAGATGACTTAGAGTTAGGGTTTCAACCACCCAACCAACTGGAAATAGTCACAAATTTATTACAGGGGAAGAAACCAGTCGAACATGCCTGAAGAAGATTTGCACTCATGATAGATCTCTGGGAAAGTACTACAAATCATGAAAATTTTGATTTTGTCAACCCTTTCTGGCCACCTGCAACACTCCGCGAGCACAAAACTGCATAGTACAGACCTCTGCAAATAGTCACGGCACACCCTTGACCACATTGCAATAGCAATCGCCACCAAAAAAAAAAATTTGGCTGTGAAAACATTCAATTTTGGTCCTTTTTATCACTGGGAAACTCTCAAAAGATTTGAATTTGAATAACAACAGTCACCTCCAAGCGCCAGTAGCAAATCGGCGGTCCACGTTCAACTCTAAGCCAACTTTATATTGCAACCATTCGATCCTTTTATTTCACAATCTTTTAAGATTTAACCTTTATAGGAATCCTAGTTTACATTTAGCGATCATGCGACAATGCTTTTCCCTATTCACAGAATGAAACCTTTACCCATCTTTAACTCCAGCGAATCAGCGAACAAAGAAAAAAAACTTGACCTCAGTCTCATCTAGCGAACCGGCAACTGAAGGACTTTTTGCCTATATGCGAAACATTTTATAACACCAC
Organism: Chamaecyparis obtusa; assembly: GCA_027943335.1. Classification (NCBI taxonomy): domain Eukaryota; kingdom Viridiplantae; phylum Streptophyta; class Pinopsida; order Cupressales; family Cupressaceae; genus Chamaecyparis; species Chamaecyparis obtusa. The sequence continues at coordinate 145,357 of BSBK01003261.1, forward strand.
CAGAAAGTTTAGCGATTACATGAACGCTTGTTCCCTGAACCGCTAAAACATTTAGAGAACTATCATTTCTTCTTGCGAATGAGCGAAACCCTTTTAAAATTTTTCGGCCGCTAAAACTTTATCAAGACCGGCAGACAACACCAGGCGTGCCTGCAAACTACCACATGTCATCACATCATTTGCTATCTCTGCCTAGTCACCACTGACACAAGACCCACTAACACGTCCAAGTAAGATGTGAGATCAATGGATGGTGCATGATCTCATGGGGTAGGAATATTCCTTAAGATCATGTGCCAATCGTTGATCGAAAATCCTTCTCCGCAGGTCCCACTAACAAATCCTTATCATCCTCCAGCGCATCGAATAAGAACACGACACCTCAGCACTGAATCATCAGACAGTCCCACTATCCCAGCAAACCTTTTAACCTTCTTTCCATTTAGCAAACACACGACCAAAGGAACCTCTACCCATTCGCGAGAACCTTGAGGGCACCGCTAGAAAAGTTAGCGATTCCACGAACACTATACACCAAATTGCTAAGTCTTAAGAGCCTCCGCCGAATCATCATGCGAACCAGCGAACCAAGCAAACATTTATCAGGACTGCTAAAAGACTGAGAAATTTAGTTGGGCCTGCACCAGGAAGATCACCGATAGTCTGAAGATCGCATAGACCTCCGAGATTCCATCAGATTACACACCCACCATCGGATGAAGAATCTTCTGCCTTCCCTGACAACCCTCTAACAAGATACCAAATCAATGGCCATCGCAGGATCTTAAGCCTCTGACACATTCGATGAGATCATACGCCATTCGTTGATTCACTAACAGGATCAGGACCCTTTGACAAGCACAGGAACTAGGTCCCACTAACAACTGCCACTACATCAATACATGGACCAATCTCAGACCGCCATTTGTACCTACATGTCACTTTGGACCCACCTGTTGTTGACCTTAATATACTGGGAGATCAGACGGCTGGCACAAGATCTAAAGGGCTTTAAAGATTCTATGCGCCTTTACACCAGTCGTCAATCTTTGAATCTTCAGACTGAGACACCGGGCCCGCCTGACAACATTCCAAATCACTGTCTTCATTCAATAGCAAGCCGCCACCTTAGCACCTATCTGACAATGGGTCCAGATGTATTATCATTTAAAAAGAGGGACCACCACTTCGCGATTCAGCGACCAAAGGAAAGACAAGCCACTCATCGGGTCGCTTTAAACTTTTGGGTAACCGCCAAACATTAAGATATTACGCGAACACACAGTCACGTGATTGCATAAAAGAAGTGTTAACCGCTAGGGACCAAGCGATCACGCGATTGACTTTGAAAAGAAAAGTGTACATGCAAATTAGAACCTTAAGTGACCCGATAAAGTAACATGAAATTATAACAAGGCTAGGGTTAAAACAAAGGGTTTTAAATGTAATGACTAGTTTTTTGAAAATTCTGCTTATGGCTAGGGCTTTAGCCAGAGGCATGGAAAATGATTGCAGGAACTAGAAGAAACATGCTATGGCCATGACATATTGTAGGAAAAGACCAGACAAAAGTAGAAGACCATGGAAATTCTTTCAAGTGCTAACACCTTCTCCCACGCTCAGCTTTCACTCCTTTTCTGCCGCTCCTTGTCTGTCCAATCAAAATAAAAATGATGAGGCATTTCAATTTTTTTCTCCATCTATACCCCGAATCTATCAGAATTCTGATGGTTAATTAAACACCCATCAGAATACCAACACCATCGGGGCCTATTACAAAAAAAACACCAAATTCGTAATAAAAATTTACCCGTCGGAAGCTTCTGTTGAAATTTGGCCAAGGATACTACAAAGGCATCAATGTCACTCTAAGAAGATTCAATGTCAAAAGTATATTTCTTCTTCTTCTTTTGATCCTCATTAAAATCCTTCTAGATATGACCTTTCTTCCCACAACTCCAACACTTCACCTTGGACTTCTTTCCAAGAGTGGCAGATCTCTCCTGAGACTTTGACTTTGTGTCCTTATTGCTCTTGTTCTTAGATATTCCTCATACAATGAGAGCCTCTTTGGCCACCTCTGAGGACTTCCTTCACATCTCCTCCTATAGAAGTGCAACAACTACTTCATCCATTTTAAACTTGGTAGTCGTTCTTCTGATGGCCATTACCAAGTGATCCCATAAATCAGGCAACAAGCTCAGCAATAACATGCAATGCTCTTCTTCACTAATGGACACAACAATAGATGTTAATTATGAAATCATAATATTAAATTAGTTTAGATGATCTACCATAGCCGTTCCTTTGTCCATCTTCAAAGAGTACAACTTCTTTCTCAAAAAGAGCTTCTTTATGAAGTACTTTCCCTAATAAATGTCTCCTAACTTCTTCCACAAAGAATTAGCGGTTTTCTCTTCATGGACATTCAACAAAATAGAATCTACAAGGCTCAATCCTAATAGTCCTCTGGCCTTTTTTCTACGTTGGATCCCAATCTTCCTGCTTCACACCTAAAGGCTTGTTACCAGACATACTGATCCACAGATCTTGAACAACTACCATATCTTCAACTTTAAGTTTCCACAACTCAAAGTTTGTGCCATTGAACTTTTCAATGTTGACTCTTCCTGATGTGCCAGCCATCTAAATTTATAGACAAATACTTTGCAAACTCCCACCGAAACCAAATTGGCACAAAAAACCAACCCTACCTGACAATGATAACACAATTGGCCAGGCTTTGATACCACTTGTAAGGAAAGCTACAGTGTGGAAATACTTTCCTAACACCAAATTGTCAAAGAAATAAGTAAGAGTAAATTTCAAATATTGAGATGTGTAAGAAAATCAGAATATGGAAAATACCAAACACACAAGATACACAGAGAAGTACCAAATTTCACATGGGGAAACCATTTTAGGAAAAAAACCCACCACCCAAAAAACCCAAGTGTCTTCTTTGTATTACAGTAACCAATGTTACATACAAACAATAGAAGATTTTTGCACAAGCTCAAATTGTGTCCAATCTACCTAACTTTCCTCTACAACACCATTTTCATTCCTTACAAATCCTGTAGCCATTTATGTGCACTGCAATTCGTTACAAAATTTGATATGTCAACTATCACTCTACAGAATGATCAACCAACTTCCATTCATCCAACCGAAGGTCACTGCAAAATTGTGTGCATCATCGCACAATGGACACTTCTCCATGGGTATCATTGTATACCATTGTGAGGTTGAAAATCACCGTACTCATACTAGCTAGAACTAGCATCATACCGGAACTGGCATGTACCCAACGCCTTACTTGGCACCAGCGTCATACATGCTTCAGTGAATCGGCTCCACCGTACCACTTCATCCCTCAGCATACTAGCTTCATCACTTGTCCTACTGTCCTACTAGCACTTTTGTACCGCTTTACTATATCAGAATGGAGCCAGCATGCACAACAATGTATGACACCTTTGTTGTATGGTGTAGGTTTCATTTGTACGTGTTCCTTGTATGGTGGAACCTCGCACAATGGGATCACCGTACGATGGACTTCATTGTACTTCGGCATGCAATAGAAAATAAATGTAGTAGATTCAATAAGGTAGGTTGGTGAATTTTGAACAATACTTTCTAAAATGGTGTTCCAAGTAATTGTAATCCACTAATGTAACTTAGATTGGCTAGTCCAAAGTCCTCTAAAATGCCCCACCAGTCCCATTTTTGAGAATTAAGCTTCATTTTCCTTCACTTCTCTATTGGTTTCCTCCACAAAATTCATGGATGGAGAGACCCCAATACAACTAAGAGGTCAAAATTTCTACTCAGCACTAGCATCCCCAACCCAAATACCCTTATTCAGCTCCTACTTTGGACACATCTCCTACTTTAAGTGCCCCACCACATAGCCGAATCTATCTAATGGAGCTACCACATTGCACTTCTCTCCTACCCAACATCTCTTTCAATTGAGCACCAACATCTGCTATCAGCTTCAAGGCACAATACTTGTCCTGGTGCCCCAAAACCAGAGTCCATTGTCTGTGCTTGATTTGCAAAGGAGTCCCTTCCTATCGTTCAACATCATGGTTGGGAAGCAACCAACAACCTTTAAGCACCCATTGACAACCCAAACCCAATACCATAACCATCTATCTTCATTTGTCTGAGATCTCCAATAATCAACTCAATATTATTACAAAAACCATAACTTTTACAATATTCCACAATTACATCATCATCATAAATTTTTTATTAAATTTGTTTATCAATATTAAAAATCATGTATATTTTTATAATATAAATAAATATTTATTAAAAAATAAAATAAATATATAAACATTTTTATACATAAAAACGAAATTTATTTTTTCCCTATGACAATATTTGTTAAAGAAAGTTCTGACAATAGGTATCTTCTGTATAGTACTTATTCCACGAAACACAACACCGACTGCTTTCTTTTGAGGTGGCCGACAGACAGATTCCAATATACTTTCCAACTTCCGTCATTTTCCTTCCTCTTTCGCTTCGATGTGTCGTGGAAAAGACCGAGCAGAAATTTGTAACTATTTTCCATCCCCGTGTTTTTAAGTCTCGAATGTGTCGAGAAAGGATTGAACTTTGCATTATTCTTTAGTACTGGCCGACTGTAAAACAAATCGAACCCACTCTCCTTTCCGTGTATGTATGTATGTTGTTGTGTACTTTTTAACTTTACCATTTTCATTCTTTATTCCCTTCGATGTTTCCTGGAAAAGACCGAATCCAAATTTTTAAGTATTTTCATAGCGTGTGGAGAATCCTGGAACGTGTGGAGAAAGGATCGAAGTTCTTAGCGTTTTCCTTTTATTCGAGGAAATAGTTAGGAAGGCACAGATCCCACCTACAGTATGAACTGTTAATTTCATGCTAGCCTTCGTCTTCCTCATAAACTCGTCTTGCAATACGCATACTGCAATCAAATTCTATCCTCCCTGCTCTTTCTTTCCGTTTGAATTGCAAACAATGGCATCTTCGTCACATCACCAAATTTAGGAATTTAATGCTTTTGATGGAATAGAGCCTCCTTCCAAAAGATGGAAGGCTTTCGAGGTTTCTGATTCTTCGAGACTGCTTGATGTTTTCATCAATCACAGAGGCCCCGATGTCAAACAAACTCTTGCTTCTCAGTTTTACATCTCCCTTGAGCATGATGGAGGAAGATTCAACACAGAACAATGTTGAACAGAGTAAAAACAGAGTATACAGAGATTTAATAAAAATTTATATATATTAATGTCAAATATGTTCAGATTTTACAGAGCTGTCAGAATTGCTCAAACTTTCACATATCTTTCTTGCTTGCAGAATTTTCAGCACACAAAACTAAGAGAAACATTTCATTTTTTTATTTTCAAAATATTCTCCCCAGAAGCATCTAGATAAGTTTGGAGAATAACCGAATGAAGCAAAAAGTCAGAGAAAAAACTATATTAAAAACATTGCATTAAATATAGTGGTTGGCGGTCTGAAAAACGGGCTAGTCGCATGATCGCATGAATAAAATATAGGTCATGCGATCATGCGCAACACACAAAAGAGGGGGCCCCACGCGGTTTAAGAGATCGCAGGTGCGCACATAAAAATAAAGTGCAGGGCAAACAAAAGGCAGTCGCATGATCTCATGAATAAAATAATAGTCATGAGATCATGCGACAAAGGGCAGACAAAAGCGCTGGGCGAATCAAGTACATTGCGCATGATCGCATAGGTAATAAAGCTGCCTTGAGTTTATGCGACAAAGCCAATAAACTAAAATGCCGTGTAAAAAGTGGGGGCCCACACAAAATAATATATCGCAAGTTTGCATAAAAAAAAACCGAGCAAGCTTAAGTTAATCGCATAAAGCGCTGGGCAAAAACATGAGGAAGTCGCATGATCGCAAGAGCTAAAGGCTAGCCTTGCGATCATGCGACAAGGCAGAAAAGGCAGCGCAAAAGGACAAAAATAAATGCCGCAGGGGAAGGTAAAGCAGAGAGGCGGAAAGAAGCATGTGGTCGCATGATCGTAAGAAAGGAGAGAGAAGTCTTACGATCATGTGACAAGGTACGGCCGGAAGGAGAGGAAAGTGCGCGGTAGATATGGAAAATTAAATTGCCAGGCTGGAACACAGCGTACTTCAATAGAGCAGTTGGGAATATGGACGTTTCTTGATTCCCAAGAGAAGGAATTAGGAAATTCTTTTCCTAATACTATTAAGACAGCCATCCACTCTGCTAAGGTACACATTGCCATTTTTTCCAAGAGATATGCAGAGTCAGCTTGGTGTTTAGCTGAGCTGGTTCAGATGTTAGAAAGTAAGGCCAAGATTATTCCAGTGTTTTATCAAGTGGAGCCATGGGAACTCCGCCACATAGAAACGGGACAATACGCTGATGCCTTCTTTAAATATGAAGAGAAGGGCAGATATTTGAAGAAGCTTAGCGAGTGGAAGGAAGCCCTTCAATCTCTTTCCTTTATAGCTGGAGAAGTATTTCACAGGTTCTTTTTGTGCTTTTGCTTGTTCTACTTCATATATAATTCTGTTTTCCCTTCAAATCCGGTTTACTATTTTCTAATGGAATTCTGTTTGTATGTTATAAAGTTCCAGTGACTGCGAAAACATAGTAGCAGTAGCACAAAAGGAAGTACAGAGGAAACGATGCTTGCATGTTCCCAAATATCCAGTAGGGCTCAATAATCTTGTGAAAGATTTTGAAAGGCGATGCCTCGACGAACTTGTACAAGATTTTGAAAACCAGTGCAGTCTGCAAGAAAGGAAGCATATGCCTAACATTGTTGGTATTTTCGGTATGGGTGGAATAGGCAAGACAACTCTTGCCAAAGAGTTGTTTAACAGGAAATGTTCAAATTATTCTAAATCCAGTTTTCTGTTTGATGTGCGAGAAGCCTCTGTGAGAAGTGAACTGCCTTCCTTGCAAACTCAGCTTCTCAGAGATCTGTCCGAAGAAAAAAATCCGAATTTTAGAACTATAGATGAAGGAACGAGCTATCTCAAGGATAGTCTACAGAGGAGCCACTTTTCAAACTTCTTAATAGTTTTAAATGACATCGATCATGTAGAGCAGTTAAACGCTCTTCTGGTCATGGATATCTTAGCTAAACCAAGCAATAGTTTGGTTATTGTCACAACCCATGACGTTGGAGTGGTTATAACAGCAAGGATTACTGCTGGTTATCCTTTAAGAGGAATGGATACAAACCATGGGAGGGAACTCTTCTGTTGGCATGCCTTTGGCCAACCCCATCCACGTACTGGGTATGAGGCACTGGTTGGCGAATTTGTAGATGTGTGTGGAGGGTTACCTCTGTCTCTTCAAGTTCTAGGCCGGCATGTTCACGGTAGAGATCATAGCTATTGGAAGTTAGAGTTGGTTAAAGCTAAAACAACGCTGCCTCGAGATGTAAAGAAGAGATTGAGAATAAGTTTCGAGTCACTGGATGAAGAAGAAAAACAGATTTTCATGGATATTGCTTGTATTTTTGTGAACAAAGAGACGAGTATAGCCAAAAGAGTATGGGAGGGATCGGGATGGAATGCACGACATGCACTGGAAACACTCAAAGATAAGTGTCTGGTAGAAGAAATCAAAGCTTTTGAATCTTGGAATGAGAAAATTGTATTGAGAATGCATGACCATCTCAGAGACTTGGGAAGAGAACTGGCACATGAGTTCAGCCCCCCTCATCGCCTGTGGCGTCCTCAAGATCTCAAATCTTTGGTATGCTTGTTACCCTTCAGAGTTTCCCCTTAGTCTTTTAATTTTCCAAGTCTTTACTTTTTATTATATAAGTTATAGATCTCCGAGCTTCTTATGCACTTGCAGGAACTAATGGGTTTCAAAACTATCCTCGCCAGAAGCAACATCAGGTGTTTCAATTCCATTTTTTATGAGTCCATGGGTTCAACAGTTACATTCTTTTTAGGCCAGTCAGATAGTTGGCTTGAGACGTCAGCTTCCTTACTATGGCTCGAGATTGAGGGCAATTCCACAAAACTACCATGCATTCCTTCATGGATTCCTCTTCAGAAATTGCAGTGTTTAAAAATCAAAGGTCGACAACTCAAAAAGCTGCGGGAGAATGGCATGCAGGTATTTTGATCTTCTCAGTCCAAAACTAAATCTCTTATAACGGTTTAGTGATATTCATTCTGAGAGGGATGGCTCTCAGATATTTTCTTTTCAAATCAAGAAGAGTTTTATGCAAATATATCGTGGATTTCAGGTGCCTTTCCAGTTGAAAGAGCTGCAAATTTCTCAAGCCTCATTGAAAGAGTTTCCAGTTTTTTCAGGAACATCTGATAATTTAAAGAATGCGCTCTTAGATGCCCAAGGATTGCCAATCATAGGTTTGCCTTTACTAGAATTTCTCAATATGAATCGTTGTAGTTAATGTCTCAGCTCTTCCGCATTAAATGAGAAAGAGGTTGCGACTAAGAGAGGAGAGATGACTTTTTGTGAATCTTTTGTTATTGTGAATTTCAACTTTAACGAGGTGAGTGGAATAATGCAGGAGATTCTTCTACTGTTAGGGCCCCTGTGAGTGGCCTTGAAAAACTGGAGATCAGCGATGAAGAATGTGTATCCAAGATCTTAATTAGTGGAATGCACTATCCAAGCCTTCAGTGTATCAAACTTCAGAAAATGAAAATGCTTGAGGAAGTGGATTTAAGAATGGTAAAGACATTAAATAGTCTTGAGATTACAGATTGTAAAAATTTGACGAGTTTGTCAGTAATATCTAATCTTGCAGAACTGAAAATTTGCGACTGTGAAAAGCTCGAGATTGAGCCCTTGTGTTTGAAGGGAATGCACCTTCAGTGCGTCAAAGTCTATGAGATGAAAAAACTTGAGCAAGTGGATTTAAGAATGGTAAAGACATTAGATAGTCTTGAGGTTACAGATTGTAAAATATACAAAGGTTTATCAGGAATATCTGATCTTGCAGAGCTTGTAGAACTGAAAATTTCTGACTGTGAACAGATCGAGTTCTTGTGTTTAAGGATCGAGTCCTTGTGTTTTAGGGGAATGCGCCTTCAGTGCATCAAATTCCAAAAGTTGAAAAGCCTCGAGGAAGTGGATTTAAGAATGGTAAAGACATTAAATAGTCTTGAGATTACAGATTGTAAAAATTTGAAAAGTTTATCAGGAATATCTGATCTTGCAGAGTTGTAGAACTGAAAATTTCTGACTGTGAAGAGCTCGAGACTGAGTCCTTTTGTTTCAGGAGAACGCACAATCCAAGCCTTCAGTTTATCAAACTTCAGGGGATGAGACAACTTGTAGAAGTGGATTTAAAAATGGTAAAGACATTAACTTGTCTTGAGATTACAAATTGTAAAAATTTGAGAAGTGTGTCAGGAATAACAGATCTTCCAAATCTTGTAGAATTGAAAATTTGTGATTATGGGATGCTCGAGTTTCAGTCCTCGTGTCTCAGGGGTATGAAGTGTCTGGAGAGGATAACATTTCTTAGAAATGGGATAGTGAAATGTTTTGAATTGAATGGCTGTGAAATTTTAAAAACAGCGCAAGTTTGTTGTGAAAAGCTTGTAGAATTAAGAATTCAGGGCTGTCCGAAGCTAGAGGAGATACCAGCTTTTATAGGTCCAAGTTGCCCCGAGAGGATTATAATTGATGGATGTAGGATCCAAGTTCTTCGATTGTATCGTTGTCAAAATTTGAGAAGTGTATCCTGTAACTTTCAGTTTACAGAGGTGCACATTCATGATTGTCCTCAGCTTGAGGAATTTTCAAGTCTTACCAGACAGTGCTCATTTAGGCAAATTGTGATCAGCTCTTGTAAGAAGGTGGAGAACATAGCAGGTATTGAAGAGTTGTTTGTATCAGATTACATGAAACTTACTTATTGCAGCAATGCATTAATACGAAATTGCATTCATACGTTGAAGGTAATGATTTCAATACTCGTATTTAATACGCGATCATAAAATATTATTTTTATTTCATTATTGACCTTCAGCTTTGTTTTGTTATGTCATTATTTTAATCTTTTATTTCAGAGAGTGCCAGGGGGAGTGGATATGATTGGAAGAGTAGCGGATGGAACCGAGTCAAATTTAAACAAAAAATCTGCTCTATGAAGCAAATATAGGCGTGGGTGGAGTCATTGAAATCTGTACAGATGAAAATTATCCCAACTGGTCAGAATTGAGTGCGATTATCGTATTGTTTTGTGGTTGTAGTTGATAGCTTAACTCTGGTAGAGGATATAAATAAATCACTTGCACATTTCTGCGGGCTTAAGGTATGTGAAGGAGAATGGATAATTACAATGGTAACATGTGATGATTGGAGATACTCTTAGGAGAATTTTTATTGAGGAAAGGCGTGATGAAGAAGGGGTTTCGGGTAGAGGTTAAGAAAGGTGAAGAGTGGAAAAGTGTGGAGTTACTACATAAAATTGTTGACAGGTTATGTTATTAATAAGGAATGCAAGTGTCAAAGTTCTTGTCTATAATGTTATATTTTTTAGGGTAAGATATGGCGAAATATGTAAACAAATTTCATTACACTTGAGTTGTGGAAGTCATATAATCATATTAAACGAGACATGCTGGTTTTAAGTTAAATTTGTATGCAAATTTGAAGGAATAATTTTAGTTTGTATATTGTCTAAAAGATGCTTAGTACAAGGATGAAAGAGTTGCATATGATGCAGCACTTAATCCTTTTGAAGACGACATTGTAAGTTAATCATTGTGAATGGGATAATTGTTAACTATTATGTTTTGGTCCACCAAAATTTAATACTTAATTTTTATTGGTTGATTGACTTGGTCAAATAAAAAAAATTGAATCAAAGCAATGCATTAGTTATCCACTGTAGGCAGGAACTAATAATTATTTTAAATTTTTGGGAATACTAATTACTGAGCTAGAAGAGCATTTTTTTTTAGAAGTCTCCATAAATATTAGTTCACGTTCTTTGGCAAACTATTATCCTCGTCAATGTTGACAGGTCTTGCGATGAATGATTTGTGGATGTGAGTCATCATGTAAGAAGAAGAGTTCTCAAGCTATCGTCATGAAAATATGTAGTTGTAGCTCTTAATAATTCCAAATTAAATGTTAACCGACGATGCAGACTAAATGACTATTCTTGTGTCCTTGTTAATTAAAACACGAAGACTAGAGAATAATTTATAGAGGAGAAGAGAATTTAAACAAATTTGCAAGACTTTGAAGGACAACGACCAAGAGATAATTGCATTGATAAATTTGATTTTGTTGGTGTAATTAAATATTACTAATTACACTTTACTTAAGTTTACTTAGGATAATGCATTGCATAGTAGTTTGTCTTTGAGACACCTAGGAGTTTGCATTTCTTTGTGCTATCTCTTGAGCTTCTAGATCTTGGCTTGTATTCTTTGCCTTAAGCAAATTCTTACAGATTTAAAAAAAGATGTATGCCATGAAACTAATTTATTTTTTTGTAATTTACAATGAAAATTAATGTCAAGATGTGTTGTAATTGAATACATTGATCAATGTGCTTCTCATATATTGCTTTATTGTTGACAGCATGAGAGACTATTTGTATTACCCTTTTCTGAGTAAGTCTCTTCGCCATAGAACTATATGGAAGAAGTAAATGGGAGAATTTCCTTCGAAGTAGTTCACTTAAAATACTAAAATTGATGCATACTCCATTAGCTGACATAATTTGACATTAAAAAAGACTCAAGGAGTTAAGTTTTCAAAGTTTGGAATATATACTTCAGTTTTAAACATGCACATACATGATTAAACATATCATTGACAACATTGAAGCTCACCCCAAGTTGGAGATGAGATTAAGATTCTCTCCACGAAAATATCATTGGATAAATGCAGAAACAAGCCAAAGGGAGCTTGTTCATGAAAGGGATTGCACAGTTGCAATCTAAGAAGCATTTGAAAACACTATGCCATCAATAATAAAGCTTGGTTAGAAAATTGTAAAATACCCCTGAATTGGAAGATATTACAGATAGAACACAAATTAAGTAATTGCTGAATATTGCAAGTAATCTAAATATATAAAAGAAAAATAAAAAAATTTGCATACCTCTTTATTATCTCCTTTTTGAAGCATCAAATTTTGTACCTACAAATTTGAAACAGATAAAATGAAATTCCACATAGTGTTAAGAAAGCAGTGGCTTTTATTGATAAAAAAAAAAAGAAAGAAAGTAGTGGATTTTAATGGGTAGGATCCAAAGTTAAGAGATGAGAATAATAATAAACTACAAGCACAAGAAACACTGTGAGGCACTATTAATTTGAGAAGCCAAGGAGGTCAAATAGAAAGAAATGGTAAAAAAATGTGCCCTCTGTGCAACAAGCTTTGAGATTCTTTTGAGCATGTGTGTTTTATGGAAGTAATAAAGAGCAAGAAATATATTTGAATCCATAGTTGGACAATAATACAAAATCTAGCATATTAATAACTTTTCTTTGTGCTTTGTTACCTCTGTAAGAAGCTTGGAAGCTTGTGCACAAGTGACCTGACACAGACCAAAGCTAGAAGGATCCAATTAAGGATAGTTCAGGCCAAGCAACTTCAGAATTACACAGCAGAAAACACCATACAACAGACAACACAATGTTTGTTTCAAGTAATTTGCATTAACATGTCTAGTTGTAAGGCCTTCTTGGTTAGGGCCAATTACAAGATGAAACAATTCTACAAGATTTACAACAGATCTAATATAATCTCCAGCTAGTTCAGCTCTAAAGATAATCAACAGTTGATGGAAACCCTAAGGTAGATTTAAACTTGAGCTCGCAAGCCTCCAAGCAATCTCCTTGTCTCCAAGTATGCAACCACTAGCTCTACTATTACAAACTATCTAATAAGAATCAGATCTACAAGATCATGGAAGATCTTTTCCACAACTTTGCCAACTTTAGCTTTAGTAGCACCCCAAACTGATGCTACCAAGAACTACTACCACTATTGCTACTACCTTAGACATCTACCCAAACATCTCTTAAATACTAATCATTAGCCACAAGTCGGCTGCATGAAACCTTAAACTCTTCCTAACAAATATTAAATGTCATACAAGTCGGCTTACAAAATGTATACAAACATTTAATACATCGTGTCAGCCTCCAGATCCACTTAGGAGAATCTAAGAAAAGATACAATTAATAAATGCACCACGTTGGCCAACAAATCACACAGAACTCCAATCGGTAAGCTAGATCTATTGAGCATCAGTGAGATAACCGAGCAAGCCAAGCATCGTTAAGCACCAGTGTCGACCGAGCACCATAGGCATGACCGAGTAATAGTTTCATCGAGCGTCAGAGATTACCGAGTTCCTTTAGCAGTCAAGCTTCCTTCAATGACCATGACCGTCGGTCAAGGCTACAACTAAGTAACACTGACCAAACATAGACACCCCATGTAGTTTCACCAAGGACAAGGAATGCCCCTACATCATGACCTTTATTGGTTGCCCTCGATCCCTTAGAGCATGAAAACTAATTAGTAGGAATAACATAGTGTACAAGTCAAATAGAAGCCATAAATAAAGTGAAGGACTGCCATAGTGAAAAGTGAACTAAAAGGTGCATAAAATATTCTAATTTGTTCAACTTGCTAAAAGTCAAGTTTAAAAACATTGACTATTCATCTTACCTGGGAAGCAATTTGTCCTTTATCAAGGTAACTTTTTGTCTTGTCTGGAAATTCCTCTACTGAAGAAAATACTATATGGCCCATTTTCCCCTTCTTATTAGGCTTTCCTTATGGACATTGTACAGTAGGAGCATTTGGGGCCATACTTTTTATTTTGTAAATTTTGTCAACTAAAATATTGTGGACGTATATTACAATTGAAAGAGTTGGAGACATTGTATTTTAGTATAAGGAAAAGTGACATTGTATGAAATCAGACAATTTATAGATTAATGTGAAATGCTGACATGTATAGTTGCATTTGGAGAATTACATACATTACAGAGAAAGGGAACATAAACCATAGTGAATCTGTATAAGCATAAGTTGTTGCATATGTATTTTACATAATGTTGAAAAGAACATCTAAGAAACAACAAAAAATAGCAGATGTGTCTCACCATTAGAAGCATTTAAATGAATGTATATGTACCATGTAATACAGAAGGAGACAAGCCGGGAAATAAAAAACTTGTAGATGTTTGTGAGCATGGAAACCATTAGGTGCATTATGAAGTGGTTGTAGCATATAATTGACGGTATTTTTTAAAAATGAAGACTACAAATCAATATCCAAATTACTAATCTTTATATTTTTTAGGTGCGGTGAAGGCCACACTAAAATTTATTTAACATAAACTTAAATACCTAAAATTTACACAGATTGTAATATAGAATTTATTGTTAAATCATTCATGAATACTTTAGTAATTTAATCAAGCTACACATAAAGTATAAAAGAGAAATAAAAACCTAAATTGAATATTCAAAATTGCAATTAATTGTGAAAAAGATCTAATGGCAATTTGTCTCAATCCTTAATCTCACAAGCATCCTTGATAGA